>BQNB010011539.1:0-52777 GCA_026074375.1 Tanacetum coccineum
ATTGGAATCCTCTTGTTGACCAGTTCTACAAACGTCTTTCTAAGTGGAAGTCTAAGACACTTTCTTTTGGAGGTCGGCTTACTCTTCTACAATCTGTTCTTGGTAGTTTGGGTGTCTACTACTTTTCTACCTTTAAAGCTCCAAAGAAGATTATTAGTAAGTTTGAAGGTATTCGTCGTAAATTCTTTTGGGGTGGGTCCTCGGATGACAACAAGATCTCATGCATTACATAGGACAAAACTATTCCTCCTCGTAACAAAGGAGGCTTGGGAATTGGTAGTCTTAAAGCAAGTAATCATGCTTTATTAGCTAAATGGTGGTGGAAATTTTTTACCGAAGACAACACTTTATGGAGTAAGGTAATTCGTTCTATACATGGACCTTTGTGTGGCCTCTTTGATAACTCCCCTCTTAAATATACATCAGGTCCATGGTATCACATATCGAAGTTAAAAGAAGACTTAATTACCCATGGGATTGATTTACCGTCGATTTTTAAAAGGAAAATTGGAAATGCCCAATCATCTAGTTTTTAGTACGATAATTGGTTGGGTGGATCACCACTTTTTGAAACATTCCTGAGGTTGTATAGATTGGATACCAACCGAAAATGGCATGTTTCTCATAGATGCCCAACTGTGATGTTTAATACAAGTTCCCAGTCCTTCTTTGGGCCTACTGTCTCAGCTATGGGCCTTGTGCACCCACCAGAAATTGCTGAATTAAGTGACATGGTAAGCTTATTATCTCAACTCCACCTTTCTGATATACCAGATTCTTGGACCTGTATAATTGATAACTCAAGAATGTTCTTAGTTAAGAACATGTGTTCCCTTATCACCCATATGTCGACCTCTTTAGTGGATCAGCCAATCAGATGGAACAAGTGGCTTCCATCCAAAGTTAACATCCTCACTTGGCGTATTTCAAACAAAAGATTGCTTACTAGAGTGAACATCGATCGAAGAGGCATAGACATAGACTCTATTAGATGTCCGATATGTAATGGGGATTTTAAATCAGAAGACTACCTTTTTGTCTCTTATGTGATTGCGATAGAAATTTGGAAGAACATCTTGGATTGGTGAGGGATATCAAACTTGGGCATTGATGACATCAAATAACGTCACATTTATACCATCATTTATCCTGAATAAGTTACCCATTTTTATATAATTATGGCAAGAATTTGTACTTAATTGCTTAAAAGTGTTATTTGTAGTAATTGAGGAGTGATTTGTGAAGACATGCTAAAAGGTGCATATTTTAGAGCTAAAACGAAGACATTTGAAGATTGATAAATTTTGACCAATACGCCGTATCCAGGAAAAGAGATACGATGTATTAGCGGCAACTCTACACAAGAAAACGCGTTCAACTAATTCCTAATATACGGCGTATTCATCTTCTGCCATACGCCGTATCCATCAAGATAACTATTCAGAGATACGAATATATTTATATTTTTTGAATATATATCATATTGATCTTAAACTTTGCGTGCACTCCAAGGGATACACCCCAATACGCCGTATTGGCCTAGCCCAATACGGCGTATCCAGGCTTTTTCAGAGGCTATATATAGAAGACTCAAAAACGAGTTTTTAGTGTGCAAAATCATATTCTTCATACCATACACATAAAAGACGATTTTTTGAAGAGAAGAAGAGCAAACAAAGGTCAAGCATCGATCACGATTCCATAAAAGACGTTTAGTTTGCCTTGGTTAATTGATCACACTTGTATAATTACAATGGTTATGGGCTAATACCCTTGGGTATTAGCCATCTTAATGAAGATTCAATGTTTGGTTTGTTTTAAAATCGATTTACTTAATTTATTGTTGAAAGTTTAATTATGTTTATCATATGATACTTGTTTACGTGTTTAAATATGCTACCTGATAGTAGTTTTATATACTTGTAAAATATACCACAATATAGTATAAACCTAAGAGCAATTAAGAATAATGCCAAGTGACCCTCGGGAAAATTCACTCTTAAAAATATATATAGTATAATATATAATACGTATATTTAACCGGGTAAGAATGATCACCCGGGTCGTTTCCCCAACGACTAATGCAATTGATACCTTGTTTAAGCTTGGATTATGATTTGAATAAGCGAATGGATGATTTGATAATCTAAAGCAACAATTAAAATGGACAATTAAAAACAATTAAACAATTAAACTAATACGGGAAACAAATAAAACGCGACAATTAAGCAAACCTACTAAATTTAAACCCTAAAATTGCAAATTAAGTTTCTAAACCTAAATTATGATAAAATAAAATTTTAAGAAAAAGAAAAATATTTTTTAGATTATTTTTGAATTTTTTAAGAATTAAAAACTATTTAAAACTAATTAAATCCTAGAAAATATAAAAAAATATAAAAATAATTGAAATTAAATTTTTCCTAAATAAAATAAGTAAAAAGAAAATTTTAGAAAAAAGAATTACTATTTTTGGCTTTTTAGATTTAAAGATATGATTTTTTAAAGATTTACAGACTTAATTAAAAAACTTAAAACATATAAAAAATATTAAAATTTAATCCTAAAATTTTTATTAAAAATTACACCTAAATAAAGAAAAAAGTGCAGAAAATTACTAAAAATAAAAGCCCTAATTTTTTACTTTTTATTAAAGACTAATTAAACTAATTAAAACCTAACCCTAATTATTAATTAAAACTAATTAAAAACTAACCTAGGGACTAACAGTGTAAAAGACTTAAGGGGCTATCGGGGGCTTATAAGCATTTATCAGGCAAGGATTAACTAAGAAACAAATAAATAAACAGTAAAAATTACAAGAATGGGTCCCTGCGGACCTAACCCGGATAACAACCTAAAAGTCAATTAAAAGCTAAATTTTATAAGATGTTATCACTTAAAAACTTGAAAGAGCAAAGTTGTAGAACAAAGTAGGGAGAATAACTTTTACAAATGCACTTATGTCTGAAAAGCACTAATAAGCTCACAAAAAAAGTTGAGAAGCTTCTGCCCTCAGAAAGTGGTTGTTTTGACTCACTTTTACTTAAACAGCTCTATCAAGCTTAAATTAAGCTTATTATGAAAAAGAAAAAAATGTTCTAAAGAGCTTATATGTTGCTTAAGCTAATTAAGAAGAGAAAAGAGAGCTAGAAACTATATTTGATAGCTGAAAATGAAAAACAATCTTGCAAACTCAGAAAACAAAGAAATAAGCACAAAATCCAAATAAGCTAAAAGGCACAAAAAGCAAAACTAGGTTCTAAGCTTCTGAGAACTAATTAAACTACTTATTAACTATCTATATAAGCAATAAAAACTAGAACCTTAAGCTTAATTTCACAATCTAAGAAACTACTTTGGCAAACTGCTGTTTTTGGCTTTCCAGGTTTTTAATGACTTTTAAAAGCAAAATAAAGCTAGATTATTAGTAAAAATATTAAAAATGAGTAACTCGATTTTGAGATAAGCTATTATTGTTTACTAAAGTTAAGCTAAATTTAGATCCTAAATCCTGACAATAGCTAAGCCAATTATAAGCCTAAAGTTCAGTAGTATTGTATCTAACTAGTTCTGCTGATTGCAGAGGTCTTTTAACAGGATTAGGCTAGAAAATAAGCAATAAAATGAAAAACTAAATCCAAAGGACTTTAGAACTTGGCCTGGTATATCACTCGAGACCACAATGATGAGTACTATGGATTTAGATGGAGAAACATTTTTAACTGGTAAATTTCTAGGAATATACCAAAAAGCCTAAATGTCATAAAATTAACTAACTACACTGGTTAGTTAAATCCCGTGTAACCCTTTGTTTACTCTCACTTTAAGAGTAAGATCCCCTAGAAAAACTTGTTGAGCCATTCCTGTCTTTTTCACACCATATGTCTATTTCGTTACACCTTTACACCTTAGCCTACCCTATAGATTAAGCCTACTAAATCAAAGTTACTAGTTGCTTTTGTGTAAAGTTTTGTATTTCTTGTGTCAAAGTGAAATTTTCTATCTCTGTTATGGTCAGGAAATTGCACAATCCAATAGGAAAATATGTAGCTCGTGTATTTTGCTACTTTCGTGATTATGTATTATGTCCGAAGAAGAAGTGTTAAAGGAAAAATTATCCGAAAAAATTATGATTGTGAAGACGGTGAAATTACACCGAGGTTTGTGGTTTGTTTTAAAAAAATTGAAAAACAGAAAATGCATCAAAAAAGAGAAGGATGGTTTATAGTCAGTTCGCTAAGCTTAAACCGATGAAATTCTTGGAAGGATCGATTATTCGTGGATAAAACTCAACGATGTATAGTTTTGTATTAAGTGGCTGATGTCACCACTTTTGTGAAATTATGTAAGTTTAGGATGTTCAGGAAGTTGACCGTTATAGGAACACCAACTTAGGTTGTCTGTGTCATCTTTATGATCGAGAGGTTTGTATATATTTCGAGTCTTTATCATGGAACGGTCGGGAAAAGTTACTAGCAACTACCTTATTTGTTCAATCTTAATCTATTTGTTTTGTGAATTTTATTTAACAATTACTTCCCTTACCTAATCATTAACCATGGGTTTTACGCGAATAAGGATGTGTACGAGCATGTATATCTATTCTGTTGTTACGGCCATGTATGCATGTCTCAGCTGCCTTGTTGGTTTATTACTATTGGTGAAAGTTAGAAGATCCCTACCCTATATCATTCTTCATCCTAACCCTTGGTTAAAATCGAATGAGGATGTGATCGAACACACATGTCTATTCCGTCATTACGGTTGTGTATGGGTGCTTTAGCTGCCTTGTTTGTGTGGTACTATCGGTGAAATATTGTTAGAATGATCCACCTTGGCCTTAAATAAAAACCCAATTTACCTTTTGACTTGTTTCTCATTAGCTCTAGTAGTGGAGATGTGTATCCTTACAAAGCTTATGATACGAAGCTAATCACGATCGAGCAATTGAGCGTACCACTCAAATGTTACACCCTAGATTAGTTGAGTGATCTGAGTGATTTCATTTCCATACTTTATGAGGTGCTTGGTCTTGTACAGGTGATTAAAACGAAAGAAGTGCTTAAATGGAAAAATCCTTGACTTCGGTTAGGATACATTTTCAATATAATCTAGAGTCTACTTGAGGACAAGTAGGATTCAAGTAGGGGATATTTGATGACATCAAATAACGTCACATTTATACCATCATTTATCTTGAATAAACTAACCACTTTTGTATAATTATTGCAAGAATTTGTACTTAATTTCTTAAAATTGTTATTTGCAGTAATTGAGGAGTGATTTGTGAAGACATGCTAAAAGGCGCATATTTTGGAGCTAAAACAATGACGTTTGATGATTACTTATTTCTGACCAATACGACGTATCCACCTTCTGCCATACGCCGTATCCATAAAGATAACTATTCAGAGATACGAAAATACTATTATTTTAGGAATGTATATGATGTTGATCATAAACTTTGCGCGCACTCCAAGGGATACACCCCAATACGCCGTATTGGCTTAGCCTAATACGGCGTATCCAGCCTTTTTCAGAGACTATAAATAGAAGACTCAAAAATGAGTTTTCAGTGTACAAAATCATATTCTTTATACCATACACATAAAAGAAGATTTTCTAAAGAGAAGAAGGGCAACCAAAGGTCAAGCATCGATCACGATTCCATAGAAGACACCGTGTAATTTCCTTACTCTTGAAATCATTTAATTTTTGGTATCATTCGGTAAAATGTTTAGTTTACCTTGGTTAATTGATCACGCTTGTATAATTACAATGGTTATGGGCTAATACCCTTGGGTATTAGCCATCTTAATAAAGATTTAATGTTTGGTTTGTTTTAAAATCGATTTTCTTAATTTATCGTTGAGAGTTTAATTATGTTTATCACATGATACTTGTCTACGTGTTTGAATATGCGACCTATCATTCAACTGGGTCTAGTTACGCCTAACAAGTGAGCTAGATACTAGGATAGCTCTCCATATCGTGTTTTATATTACTGGACCAATAGGATCACAAATAACGTTCTGTCTTTGTCTTTAAATTAAGAGCTTAGTTGGACCGGCAGGTGACCCGTAATGTTTCAACAAGTATGTTCTTGATTAATTGATAAAGATTTAATAGTGGACTACCAGTATATAAAATACCGTCAAACAGTAAGTGGGTAAAGTCTCGATGGGCTAAGGTTTATCAAGATCACCATTGCTATAATCCCTAGATAGATTATAATTAAACTAAAGGATGCTTTATGCGGATGCATTAATTGTGACAGGATCTAACGTGTCTAGGTCTTAGGATGATGTCCTGCCTAAGTATTAAGAATGATATGCCGCTTCGAGATAAGAAATCATTGCACTAAATAAACAAACCAACATTTAATCAGATTTAATATGGCTAATACAGTTTTCTATTATTTGGCTTGTACCGCTCTTTTATCTTTTGATTGTTTTCTTGCATGTTTATTGTGTTTAGAATTGATTATTGTCACCATAAAACCTGTGCCAGTCTCTCACGCTGAAAACCCCCCATATCCGTTAGAAGCGTATATAGCATAGGTTTAACAAGTATTTAGAATTAACTTAATTAGAGTAATTAAAACACTGATAGATTATAAGGTTAACGACCTCGCTCTTAGTGTTCGACACATTACTTATCACAAAACTTCACCCGATCGGGTACACTGCCCGTTAAAGTGTTGTTTTAGGATAAGTCAGCTGAATATAAATTTAAAACTTGGTAATTAATAAATTGACCTTACACGATAGCACATCAGCGATCTCCACAACAAAATAGTGTCATTGAAAGGCAAAATTGTACTCTTGTTGAAGCCGCTCGAACAATGTTAATCTACGCATAAGCTCCTTTATTTCTATGGGCTGAGGTAGTCGCTACTGCATGTTACACCCCAAACCGATCCATTATACGGCGTTGCCATTAAAAAACTCCTTATGAGCTCTTACATGACAGAAAACCCGATCTATCTTACCTTCATGTCTTTGGTGCACTTTGCTATCCAAACAATGATAGTGAGGATTTGGGCAAACTTTAAGCTAAAGCTGATATAGGCATTTTCATTGGATATGCACCCAAGAAGAAATCTTATCGTATCTACAACCAACGTCTAAAAAATCATTGAAACTATCCATGTCGATTTTGATGAGCTGACGGTAATGGCTTTTGAACAACTCGTTTCTGAACCCGGTCTTTAATTTATGACTCCTGCAACATCCAGTTCAGGACTAGTTACAAACCCTATTCCTCAACAACCTTATAATCCACCACCAAGAGATGATTGGGATCATTTGTTCCAACCTATGTTTTATGAATACTTTAATCCTCCAACAATTGTTGTCTCTCCAGTTCTAGTTGTTACTGCACCAAGAGCTGTTGATTTAGCCGATTCACATGTGTCTACGTCAATTGACCAAGATGTTCCATCAACAAGTATCCCAACAACACAAGATCAAGAACATTCTCTAATTATTTCTCAAAGTTTTGAAGAATCACCAAAAACACCATATTTTCATGATGATCCACTTCATGAATCTCTTCATGAAGACTCGACTTCTCATGGATCATCATCTAATGTGAGACCAATCCACACTCCATTCGAATCACTTGGTAGATGGACTAAGGATCATCCTATCGTAAATGTAATCGGAGATCCTTCTTATTCTGTCTCCACTAGAAAGCAACTACAGACTGATGCTAGGTGGTGTTATTTTAATGCCTTCCTAACTTAAGTAGAACCAAAGAAATTCAAACAAGAACTGTCATGGATTGATGCAATGCAAGAAGAAATTCATGAATTTAAAAGGATACAAGTTTAGGAATTGGTGCCGTGTCTAGATAAAGTCATGTTGATCAAATCAAAATGGATTTATAAGGTCAAGATTGACAAATTTGGCGGGGTACTAAAGAATAAGGCTAGATTAGTTGCTCAAGGATTCAGGCAAGATGAAGGAATTGATTTCAAGGAATCATTTGAACTGGTTGCAAGAATAGAGGCCATCCGTATATTCGTAGCAAATGCAGCCAACAAGAATATGATGATTTTCCAAATGGATGTCAAAACGACTTTCTTAAATGGCGAGATCAAATAAGAGGTCTACGTTTCTTAACTAGAAGGATTTATGGATCAGGACAACCCATCGCATGTGTATAAGCTCAAAAAGCCCCTGTACGGTCTTAAACAAGCACCACCTGCATGGCACGATATGTTGTCAAGCTTCCTCATTCCACAACTCTTCTCCAAAGGTGCAGTTGATCCAACGCTCTTCACACGAAAAGCAAGAAACGACTTATTACTGGTACAAATTTATGTTGACGATATAATATTTGCATCCACTAATACTGCTTTATGTAATGAGTTTGCTAATCTGATGACCACTAAGTTCAAGATGTCGATGACGGAGCAGATGTCATTCTTTTTAGGATTACAAATTTCTCAAAGTCCCAGAGGTATCTTCTTATACCAATCAAAATATGCTTCTGAAATTATTAAAAAATATGGTTTGCTAACTAGTGATTCTGTAGGCACACCTATGGTGGAAAAGAATAAACTGGATGAAGATCTACAGGGGACATCCGTTGATGCTACACTTTACCGTGGCATGATTGGATCCCTCATGTATCTGACATCTAGTAGACCCGGCCTAATTTATGCTGTCTGCTTATGTGCCCGATATCAGGTAAAGCCTACCGAAAAGCACTTAAACGGATATTTCGATACCTAAAGGGAACCATTAATATGGGTCTCTGGTATTCGAAGGATACTGGTATGTCTCTAATAGCATATGCAGACGCAGATCACGCAGGGTGTCAGGACACTAGACGCAGTACATCAGGAAGCGCTCAATTCTTAGGTGATAAACTTGTTAGTTGGTCTTCCAAGAAGTAAAAGAGCACTGCGATCTCGAGTATAAAGACGGAACTATACAACCTCAGGGAGAAGAGGCTCACACATCATCTAGCTTTCTCACAGCACTCCCCTTAGCTTGAAATACCCCAATCCAACGCAATCCACATATACTACGACAACAAAAGTGTAATTGCTCTATGCTGCAACAACGTTCAACACTCAAGAGCAAAGCATATCGATGTACGCTACCATTTTATAAAAGTGCATGTGGAGAATGGAATAGTGGAACTTTACTTTGTTCAGACGGAATATCAACTGGCTGACATCTTTACCAAACCCTTGCCAAGAGAAAGATTCAATTTCTTAATTGAGAAGCTAGGTATGAGAAGCATGTCTTCGGAAATGCTAAAACATCTGTAAGAGGAAGAGGACGATTAAAGGTGGTTACTCGCGGTATATCTTGTATCATATGTACATAAGAAAACATAAAACACAAAAATATTTTTCTTTTATATAAATTTTTCAAAAATAAAATAAAAAATTAAAAACAAATCAGAAAAATATAAAAATATGTATCTCTAGCATGTCTTCTGAAAATCGATAACATTTACGGCCTTAGAAATGTCATTTAATAATGATATGAAGCTGTAAATGAAGTTTGAGCAGAAGTTTAAAAGTTTTCAAAACATGCCAAAATGGCTTGCTATTATTTCCGATAGCAACCCGGTCATCATCTTAAAGGCAAGTATTTCCAAAAGAAAACTTGACCTCACAATGAGAATTTATTCTCGGGCATGGTCTACTTTATGGCCATGCAAAGGCTTGTGCTTACTTTGCAACACAACCCGCTTTTAGTATTCCATAAGTATACGTGTCAGTGCGCTTATGTGTTTAAATAAGAGAAATATTATTTTTTAAGGTGTTGTTTTCAGAAATAAAACATTAATATCATAAATTCATCAAAAAAATCATTTTCAAAGACATTTGACCACTCAAACAATGACTACAGCTCTTTAAATAGAAAACGGGTCATTGTTTGAGGGGAAAAAATGTCAAATATCTTCTTTATAAAATTAGTTTGTGATAAATGGAAACGGTTTTAAACAATAACGGGTTAACAATTAAAGGGAAGTTAATTAGGTTTAACTTATGTGAAGCCTTAACTGTTATGTGTTTATGCCTTGTAGGGAGCAAAGAGCAAAAATAAGTTGCTAGGAATGATAGTTAAAACTTCAGGGACTTAATGTGCTAATTGTTAAACTTTGATTTGCCTTAGAAAAGTTAATTAACAAAAATGCATAAGGTCTAGTAGTTCAAGGGGCATTTGTGTCAAACTTTTAAAATTTAAACACAAACACCCCCTTGCCCTGTCTTTTTCATAACTCACACACACAAACACTTTTTAAAATTTCCCTCTCCCCTCATTATACTCGAATCTCTTCAAGATCACCAAACCAGCCATTTTCAAGCTTAAGGTATAATTACAAGATTGTTCTCTACACCCTAAACGTCTCATTTCTAAAAGGAATTAGGGTAAAACTCATGTTTGTGTTCGAAAACCCTAAAAATTGATTTAGGGTTCTTCAAATTTAAACGTGGGCAAAACCCTAAATTGATTGAGGGGTTTCGATTTTTTGTGGGTGTATAACACTCGCTTAAAATAGTTTTTCATTTGGTTAACTTATTATGTGATTCTCTTGATTCTTGTATGCGAAAATATGGGAAAATGGATAGAAATAGAAAATGTTGGTGAGTTGGCTGTTAGTAAGTGTTTGACTATATCCTTGTATGCATTAGAGCCTTAAAATCCTTTGTTTGAACATAAATAAAACTTATGTATGAGATTTATGTGATTTCGAGTTCATTTTGAGCTTTGTGGCAAATTTTGTGGTTAATTCTTGTTGGAAATGGTACATATAATGTTATGTGTTGCTATATTTTCTATTTGAATGATTTATGATGCTTAAAACAATGAGTTTAAAACTTTAAAAAATAGAGGCGAATTAAGCATTTTTAATAGGAGGCAAATTAATCCTCCTTCAAGAGGCGAATTAATCCCCTCCTTCAGAAGGCGGATTAATTCCTTCTATTAGAGGCGAATAAATTTTTGTTAAGGAGGCGAATTAGATTCTTGCTTAAGAAGGCGAATTAGATTTTTACTTAAGAAGGCGAATTAGACTTGTTGCTTAAGGAGGCGAATTAGACTTCTTACTTAAGGAGGCGAATTAGTCCTTTCACTTAAGGAGGCGAATTATTATTTTTTTCTTAAGAAGGTGAATTAGATTTTGTTTCTTAAGGAGGAGAATTAGATTTTTTCTTAAGGAGGCAAATTACTTTTTCACTTAAGGAGGCGAATTAGTCTGATGATTTAAGGAGGATAATTAATCTAATCATTTAGGGAGGCGAATTAATCTTGCTTAATCTCTTAACAATTCTCCTATGTGTGTTACATGCTTGCTTGTCAAAATGTGCTTAATCCTTTGTTGATTATCATAATTTGCATCTAAAATCAGTCATCATTAAACTGGTTACCATATAGTGTCATATATAAACTTGGTTGTATATAAATTGTATTGGAAAATTCTTAGCAGAACCATGACTACAAGAGATCAACAAAGTGCATTGGACAATGCATTAGTTGCTCTAGAGAACCAATGAGTCATTGGCAAATGTAACATAAGTATCAATCCAGGAATGAAACCAAATGACCCTACTTATCAAGTAGTATTGGATGCCCATGCACTTACAACATGTTATCCTGCATTCCTTATCATCGCTGAAGTTCCAGTCATCTACATGCATCAATTTTGGAATACCGTCAACAAACACAAAGCATCATATCAATTCAAGATCGACAACAAAAGGTTCTATGTGAATGTTGAAGTGTTCAGACAAATTCTCCACATATGTCCTAGGATTTCGAGTCAAGAATTTGATGAACCCCTAACTGAAGAGGAAGCTCTATCTTTTATTTGTGAACTTGGTCATTCTGGAGAGATCAAGTACATCACTGATGTAATTGTTGATCATCTGCATCAACCATGGAGAACTTTTGCATCAATCATCAACAAATGTCTTTGTGGAAAGGTATCTGGCCTTGATAGGATATGACTCTCAAGAGTACAAATACTTTGGGGAATGTACTACAAGAAGAACCTTGATTTTGTTGCTTTAATCTGGGAGGACTTGGCTTACCAGATTGATAACAAAGACACTAAGAAAAAAGACAAGATGTTCTATCCTAGATTCACGAAGATTATCATTCATCACTTCCTCGAAAAGGATAAGTCTATCTCAATGAGAAACAAAATGTTCATGCACACTGCTCAGGATGAAAGCATACTGGGTACCATGAGATTCGTCTCCAGACATGAAGAAACTCAAGTTTATGGTGCTATTCTCCCTAAATCCTTGAAGAATCAAGCCATGCTGGACTTTGTAGCTTACAAGACTTATTATGCAATTGCTTCAGGAGCTGAACCCCTAAAATCAAATAAACCTAAAATGAAATCTGATTCAACCATCTCATTTGAGGAAACTCCCTCCAAGAAGAAGCCTACCAAAGCTAAGAAAGATGTACCTTCCAAGAAGAAGCCAGCTTCTAAACCTAAACCGACTAAGAAGAAGGCATCGGTTAAGGATAATAGAGGTAAAGGTTTGACTGTACTCTTGGAAGTAGTTCTATCTGAAGCTGCTCAAGTAAAAGAAGCTCACAAGAAAAGAAATAAGGATTCTCACATGCTTCATGCAAGTGGCTCAGGTGATGGAGTTGGTTCACAACCAAATGTTCCTGATGAGTCTAAAGACAAGACAACTGGTACAGATGAAGGAATTGGTGCTAAACCAGGGGTTCTAGATGTACCTAAATATCTATCTGAGAGTGAAAATGAATCTTGGGGAGATAGTGGTGATGATGAAAGCAATGATGATGACAGTGATGAAGTAACCAAGGATGATGATGAAGATGATGTTGAAAGTGATGTTAATGAAGACAAAGAAGCCATTGACAGTGAAAGGACGGATTCTGATGATGATGAGAATCTTAATGTCAATCAGAATGATGATGAAGAAGAAGAACATAAAGAAGAGTATAGCTTTGAATTCAATGATGATGAAGAAGAGTATGATGAACTGTATAAGAATGTGGACGTCAAGTCGTTAGATACAGAGCGTGAAAAGGAAAGGAAAGGCGATGCAAAGATGACTGATGCTGATAAGAATGTTTCTCAAGAAAAAGATCGTATGAGCAAGTTGTAGATGATGCACATGTGACACTCACAACAACATAGAAGACTGAAGATTCTATGTTAAGCTAATATGTTTCATTCGACTTTGCCTGTAAATTTCTCAACTTAGACAATGTTCCTCCAGCTGATAATGAAGTCGCTTCTATGATGAATGTCAAGGTTTTTTAGGAAAAATCAAGCACTCTTGCACCTCCTCTTCTCACTGTGCCTGTAATAGCTATCCCGGAAACTTCTACTGTTCATGTAACAATTGCTCCTCTGATAATTCAACCATTCTCTTCTATTCCACAAATGACAACGCCAACTCCCATACCAACAACAGAACAAATGACCTCCTCAATTTCTGCTCTTCCAGATTTTGCATCCTTGTTAGGATTCGACCAAAGAGTGTCTGCCTTGGAACAAGAACTTTCTCAAGTCAAACAAGTTGATCATTCTTCATAAATCCTCGCAATAAATCCTGTAATCTTGATGAACACTTATACAAGAAATGGGATTTCCTATGCTCAAACAACTCTCCAGTCATACACGGCTGAATTTGAGAATAAAGCTCAAGCTGAGAAAGAGAAATACATCGACATCATTGAGAAATCAGTGAAAGAGATTATCAAAGATGAAGTTAAAAGTCAACTTCCTCAGATCTTACCTAAGGAGATTTATGACTTTGCTACTCCTGTGATACAAAGCACTATCAATGAATCACTTGAGAATGTTGTTTTGGCTAAATCTTCTTCTCAACCACAATCGACATACGAGGCTGCAACATCTCTCACTGAGTTTGAACAAAAGAAGATCATGTTAGACAAGTTAGAGAAAAGTAAATCTTATCGAGCTGCTAAACAACATAGAGACTTGTATGATGCACTGATCAAATCTTATTAACTCAACAAGGATCTCTTTGACTCTTATGGTAAAGCGTATTCTTTAAAGAGAGGCCGTGAAGACAATGACAAAGATAAAGACCCTCCAACTAGATCAGACCAAGGGTTGAAGAAAAGGAAGACAAGCAAGGATGCTGAACCATCAAGAGGCTCTAAGTCAAAAGAGTCTAAATCAAGCTCATCCAAAGGCTCCAAGTCTTAGTCAAAATCATCTGGCAAGTCTGCTCAAGCAGAGAAACCAGTGTTTGAGACTACAGACACTGAGATGCCACAAGATCAAGGAGATGACATGGGTAACACTGAAGATCAACCCAATGTCGAGGAAGCTTCTAAGCATGATTGGTTCAAGAAACCAGAAAGGCCTCCAACTCCTGATCATGATTGGAATGCTGGAAAACAAATTGATTTCAGACCTCCTCAGACTTGGATTAGCAAAATGGCTAAAGCAGGAAAACCTCCTACTACCTTTGATGAGCTGATGAGCACTCTCATTGAATTCTCAGCATATGTATTGCATAATCTAAAGAGTAAGAATCTGGCATAAGAACATCTTGTAGGGCCAGCTTTCAATCTACTCAAAGGGACATGCAAAAGCCGAGTGGAACTCGAGTTTCATTTTGAAGAGTGTTATAAGGATGGTACCGATAAACTTGACTGGACGAACCCTGAAGGACACGAATATCCATTTGACCTCATCAAGCCTCTACCATTAATTAAAGATCAAGGTCGTCAAGTAGTGCCTGCAAACTACTTCTTCAACAACGACCTTGAATATCTGAAAGATGGAAGTTTAAGCAGCAAATATACAGCTTCTACTACAAAAACCAAGGCTGCTAAGTATGACACTATTGAGGGCATAGAAGACATGGTTACATCACTATAGAGTCTAGTAAAGGTAGCTTATGACAAATATGCTATGTGAGGAATCTCTCACTGAGGGCCAAAACGACAAAGCTTTTATGGATATGCAAGCAACAGGAAGTCCAAATATGATGTATTCTCCAGTAAAAGAATCATTGCACTAACCCATGTCAAAGTTGTGAAGAAGTATGATTACGGGTATTTGGATGAGATTATTGTTTGAAGAGAAGATCAACATCTTTACAAGTTCATAGAAGGAGACTTCCCAAGACTTAATCTGCATAATATTAAAGACATGCTGGTATGTGCTTAATTACACATACCATTTACCTAGGAAAACGTGCTTAAAAGACTAAAAACATACCAAGAATACATTGTATTTGTGTGTTTTGCATTTGTATTGAGCAGGTAACGGATATCTAAGAAAATGACAAAAAACGAAGCCAAAACCGAACAAAGCCGAGCACGGAATGGAAAAGCATGAAAAGTCAAAAGTCAACCAAAAAGTCAACCGAAGTCAAAGGCACGGTCAACCCTGACAAAGTCAAATGTGAAAGACGAAGCCGAAACCGAAGAAACACTTAATGGGCCCACCCGCACCCATCTGATGGGCCGGGTCAGCCCATTAGTGCTCATTATGAAGACTAAATGGTTATTAAAACCATTTTGGGCTTTATTCTATTTTCAGCCCAACACACTTAACTAAGCCCAAAACCATTAAGGCTTGTTTACTAACAAACAGCCTAACGGCTGTTAAGTTTTTTACACCGTTAGTCCTTAAAGGACCGTGACTGCAACAACAACATACAACTTGAAGGGCCATAACTGCTAATTTCCATAACTCTTTTACACCACAAAGACTAAACTTGCAACCATACAATACACCTTGGAGGACTTAACTTGCTAATTCCTAAGTTTACCCAGTCAAACCCAAAACAGTTTTCCCGCCAAGCTACTATTCACCCTCCCCTGTTACTCTCACCTTAACCCCACAAAGACCCTTCACCTCAAAATGTCTATATCCCTTAACCCTACTTCACAAACCTTAATTTACACGTTGGCAATCCTCTATAACCTAATTCGTGAATAAAAGAAGACAAAAAATGGAGGGCTCAAATTACTTTACTTAGGGACCAAGATAAATGGATGGTTTGATGATGACTTTTAAAGACTACTCACACAACAAACACAAGTAGCACAGCTCAAGACTTATGTTTCTTCTATAAAAAGGCTAGATATCTCAGTTTAGAACGGATGTAACTTAGGAGTAGTGTAATTTACCATTTTTAATGTTTTAAATTTATGTTTTTAAGTCTTTAAATTCTGTTATTTCAACATTCAAGCCTGGTTATCTTTTAATGTTTTAATGAAAATTATGATTTATGAAATTCTGTCCTTTTAAGCTTTTTTGTGCATTTCAGTTTTAACTATTTACAAGTTTTATTTATAAGCTCTTATAAGCTTATAAAACCATCTTAGACTCAAAAAAGGGTTTTCAAAAAGGGTTTATGCAAGTTACTGTTTCATTAACCAAGATTGGGATTTTTAAGCTTTTGGATGATAAGCTGGCTATGGAAGAGCTTATGGGTTATTTAGACTGCTTATTCATAAGCTGGGTAGGTTAGAGCTTTTAGGAATTTCATTTAAAGCCCTTGTTTAAGCAAAAGGGCAAGGTACACTTCCATTTTCTCATTTTAGCTTATTTTATGCATCTGCTTATTTATTGCTTAATTTGTGCTTATGTTGCTTTTTAAATGCTCTTTTTGTCTTTATTATGCTTATTTGATTTAGTTTGATGCAAGACTTATTATGTCTTAGCTTAAAATTAGTTTTTAGAAATCTTAAGGAGTGTTTGGGTCAAGGGTGTTAAATGGGTCAAATTGGGTATATTCTGTCTTTGGCCTTTTAGTCAGTTTTAAGCAGCCTAAAGATAGTCTATAAGTTAGTTTTTACAAATTTTTAAAGTTTAAAATTACTTTTTGAGGTTTGATATATTGAAGGTTTAAATCTGAGATTATAAGTCTCAGATTATGTGCTTAAGTGGTTGAATCCTTGTTAGTTGCTTTATGACATTGTTTTTGTGTATATTGAAGCCTAAAATGAAGTGTTAAAAGGCCTGCAATTTGTTCAGTTTTTATAAGTTTAAAAGACATTTTTTTGATCTTAATTTTAGGTTAGTTAATATATGATTTAAGATCTGATTTTCACAGCATAAGCTAATTGAAGTTTAAGCTTAATCTGTTTGAGTTAATTTTGGAATTTAGTCCACTTTTAATAGCTTAATTTTAAGGCTGCAAAAGCCCTTTGTCTTTTGAAGAAAACCAAAAAGATTGAAATCTATGTGAGTAGCCCTTTTCATTTGTATTTTTTATGGCTTATATGAATTTCAAATTCCTTTTTAATTGCAGATTCTTGTAGCTTATTGGATAAGCTTTTCAGGGGTATAAGCTACTAAGCCATAAGGATCTATTTACTAGCTTAAAAATAAGCTAGAAAATGTCCCTATGGCTGTTTGGCTGACAGTTTTGGGCCAAAAAGCTTATATGCTTTTAAAGCTTATCCAGCTTATATCTTTGCTTATTTTGGTTCCTAGTTGCTTATTAGGTTTAGCTTATCACCTTTTGTAGCTTATTTGTCATTTTCAAGTGCTTATTAACTTTTAATTTTTAGTTTAAAAGTATAAAGTAGCCTTGTTATCTGTCCTTGTGTTTTCTATCTTAAAAGTGCTTTTTAGTTCCTTTTAGCTTATTTTCCTAGCTTATATTTGCTTATCAATGCTTTTTAGGTCTAGCTAGTAATTTGTCTTAGCTTATTCACTTTTCCCTTGTGCTTATTAGTCCCAAATAGCCTTAGTTTAGCCATTTAGTCATTTAGTTTAAAAAGGTAAAAACTGTCAGCTTATTTTGCTTTTTCATGGCTTATTATTGAGTTTTGTAAAAAGTCTTTTTTTTAAACTTTGTTATTTCAGCTTATTTTATAAGTTTGTAAAAAGAAAAAGAAAAAAAATGTTTTTAAAAAAGGAGAGGCCACAGGACTCGAACCTGTGACCTCCCATTTACAAGCAAGCATATTTAACACACACTCTCTTTACCATCAGCACCAGTAAGGCTATCTGTTACAGCCTTACACAATTTAACATTTTCCCCCTTTTACCTTATCAGCCTATATTAGCTTATTTTGTGCTTATTTCAATAAGCACTTTTCACCATTTTATTTTTCTTAGATTCTGCTTACTTCAAAGTACTTTTCACAATTTTTTCAGATTTTTCCTAATTAGTTTAGTATTTTTAATTAATTTTTTAGATTAAAACCGTTTTTAAATCATAATAAAAAATATAAAAGTCAAAAAAATACAATTCTTTTTTTTAAATTTTCTTTTATCATTTAGGATTGTTAAAAATTAAATTTTCATGTGTAGGGTTAAAATTTCATGTTTTAGGTTTTCAAGTCGCGTTTTTATGTCCCGTTTACGTTTTTAATTTCGTTTTTTGCTTTCGTTTTAGGTTTAAGTAGCCTTTATTGCTTTTTCTCGTAGAAATAGAAAACCAAAGCCAAATTTGTTATATTCAAGCATAAATTCTCAAACGTAAACTCGATTCTCAAATTCACGCCTCATCGAGAAACGACCCGGGAAGGTTTTTTAGGGTTTTACTTTGGATAAAAGTAAATCTTTTAAAAAAGCCTCTTGGAATTCTTATCATTGATATTTTTGGACTACTTATTATATATTTATATTTATATTATATATAGTAAGAAATCTTTAAATCAGTCATCATCATCATTAATCTGATAAGGGGTTGTTTGGTTTGTTGAATAAGTTTGGCAAGCCTTTGATAGTGTCAAGTGATGATGATGGATCGGGTTTGGATAGTTGTGGTAAAGTTGGTGGATTGGGTTTGTGTTTATGTGTGTGTGAATCTGGGAAATTGATGTTGAAAAGATAGATATGATGAAAACACTGATTTTGTTTTTTTGATAAATGTAAGATCTGAGATGATAGGATATGGTAGGAGATGATATAGGATATGAATTTTTTATATATGTGTTTTTTAAAGATGATAAGATACGATTAAAGATGTATTTTTTTTAATATATAAATTAAAGAAAAAATACAAAAAGAAGAGGACAAAGGTATATTAGTCATTTCAGTTCGACTAATGATTAAAAGTGGAACATAAGGTTTGCCACACGGACGATATTTGCAATTTCGATACCACGCGGACCAAACGTGCATTTTGGCCAAAACACAAGGACGGTTTTTGCAATTCTCTCTTTGTTCTATCTTGATTTTTGGGTGTGAAGAAACTTGAACAAGATGAAAGGAAGACACAATTAGTCTATAGGCGAAAGTGCATCCGATTGTGACTTTTGCTTATCTTATTTTGTAACTGAAAGCATGCTTATGTTTAAAATATAAAGTGTGCAAGACTTAGATATTGGATGATGTCCATAAGCATCATGCTGTGATGCAGATATGCAGAGCATTGACTTTTAGTCAAAGTTAAAATATTTACTTTCTCTTTTTATTTTAGTATTTCCTTTTGAAAATAAATTTTGATTAGGAAACTATATTCTTAATCAATTATGTGTTTAAAAATAGGAAAGTAATATTCAATCTTTTTAGGTTGATTCTACTTGTCCTATAAATATATGGTTTTTTCTTTGTATTGAGGATATCTTTAAGTTTTGATAATAAAAGCTTTGTTTTGTTCTTGGTAGTTTGCTAAGATTCTTAATAATCGGTATTCGTTTGAATCAACGATAGTTGGAAGATTGTTTCTGGTATTCATTGGAATCAACAGATCCAATTTGTTATCTTGTTTTTTAGACTACATCAGTTGGTATCGAGAGCCAAAGTTCCTGATTAAGATGTCTCCAAAGAGAAGTGAAGGTGAAGAGTCGGAATATCCGTTCTTTGAGGGTGATGGTTCATCTTCTGATGAATAGGGAGATTATGTTGTGACGGGTGACGATTATGAAGGACCTCCAGTATTTGATGATGATCAATATGAAGAAGAATCGGTGCCAGTTTATGATACCGATATTGAAGATGTCATTGAGGAAGAAGAAGGATTTGTCGGGAAAGGAGGAATTGGTGGGGAAGAAGACAACATCGAAGACATCGTAGTTGTGGCTAATGATCTTTGTTCTTCAATGATCCAAACTACTTTAAATGTTGATTTTGAGGAAGACATCAATACAAAATCACACGAGTTGATGTCGTTTGGAAAAAGTATTCTTATCAAGGTTAGCAAAAGTTCGTTCAAATTTTTGATTGGTAAAAAATATCAAGAATGGTATTTGAAAGTTGCACCCATGGTCGATGAGTTCGGTTTTAAGACGATCAAGGTTCGAGGTCGAGTCATTATAAAGAAAAGGAATTTGGTGCAAGGGATACAAATTTGGATGCTACGAGTACAAGGGACGAGTGAGGCAAACTCGAGGACGAGTTTTTTTCAAGTGGGGGAGAATGATGCAGTTGTGCCTTCATATGCAGAGACATTGACTTTCAGTCAAAAGTTAAAATATTTACTTTCCTTTTTTTATTTTAGTATTTCCTTTTGAAAATAAACTTTGATTAGGAAACTATATTCTTAATCAATTATGTGTTTAGAAATAGGAAAGTAATATTCAATCTTTTTAGGTTGATTCTACTTGTCCTATAAATATAGGGTCTTTTCTTTGTATTGAGGATATCTTTGAGTTTTGATAATAAAAGCTTTGCTTTGTTCTTGGCAGTTTGCTAAGATTCTTAATAATCGGTATTCGTTTGAATCAACGATTGTTGGAGTTTGCCTGATTATCGGTATTCTTTTGAATTAACGGTAGTTGAAAGATTGTTTCTGGTATTCGTTTTTGTTTTCTTATTTTTTGTTTTTCTTGTTTTTTTTTTTTTTTTGTATATTTTTTTTTTTTTTTTTTTTTTCTTTCTTATTTGTTGTGAATCAACAGATTTAATTTTGTGTTATTTTATTTTACACTACATCAGGTTGGATTAATCACTAGACACCACACCCCCTAGACATTTTGATTATTTATCTTAATTTCATTCATTATCCCTTTTACACTACTACAGATTATAGAGCCCCCTTAATAGAACCCGGTTTTAATAGAAAATGGGCTCTAAAAAGAATATGTGTTGTAAAAGAGGGCATAAAACCATGTTTTCATTTATAAAACCGGGATTTATGTTAAAAATATGTTAGAGCCATGTTTTGTTGTACAAAACCGGGCTCTATTCCTCGTATATAGAGCCATGTTTCCTTTACAAAACCGGGCTTCTTGTGAAACAATGTTAAAAACCCTGCTGTCTAAACAAAACCGGGCTCTATTTCAATTTATCAATTGTTGTTTTGTAAGCTTAGGCGGTTCTTCAAAATGAGACCAAAAAATTTAATCCTTTTGGCGGGTTATTTCCCCCCTTCACTTTCCCAAACCCTAACCTTCACTGATGCTACCACCACCACTTAACCACCGTCACACATCACCACTGTCGCGCACCATTTTCGTCACGCAACCAAGCCTGCAACAGACTAAGCTACTTTAGAGGCACCACACTGCTACAATTGATGATGTTGTTCAATTAACCTTCTAATACATCTCATTAATGTTGTTGTTAAGTTTAATTGAGGAATAAGTTGTGTTTATTTATATGTTTTTTTGCATTGTTATGTAATAGTGTTGATTTTTGATTGAAATTATTGAAAATAATTGTTTTTTAAGCTTTGTATGAGGTTTGAATTATATGACACTAAAACAAATCTTATTTTCAATATGAAGCAATATTATCAGTTATAAATGGGTGTTTTGATTGGGTTTTGTTGCGATAAATAGGTGTTTTGGTTGTGCTATTTTCTGTCATAAATTGGGGCTTTTGGTCAAACTTTATTGCCTCACAAATAGGGTGTGTGAACCTGCTGTTTGCTGTCAAAAATAGGGGTTTATGTCGTAGATGGGGTGTTTGGTTGTGGTGTCGTAAGGCTATTTCTCCAACTACTAATGATTGTTAGTTTGTTACTAGAGCCTGTAGGGAACAGAATGGTCCGGTTGACCTATAGTATCAATCAACCCTTAAATTTGATCACGACTCATTTAGTTAAGAAAATCCAAATTTGGACACGTTTAACCCACTTATCAGTCAACGTATGGGAAAAGCCGAAAAGGGTTTGGGTCTTCAAATACCTAAAACGAAATAAATAGGAACTTACGAGGCTGTACACAATAAAAATTAAGTTTTTTTTACTTTCGGCCCGTTCTTATTTTAACTAAATTTCTGCAATTTTAAACAGTTAACGACCCATTTACAAGCATATAGGCAAAACTCGACACTTTTAGTTGTGGCGTGCTACAAGCCATAGATGTTTATATGTTATCATTTAAATTCCTAATAAATGTTGTCACATATTTGTTGATGGTCTGATTGTGCAAACTATCAAAGGGAGGAATACAGCCTACTATTTAAGTGATCGCACCGGCTTGCCATATTACCAAAGGATGTTCTTGAAGAACCGTTGAAATCACATGGCCACTACCCTTCAACGTGAACCCTGATTCTGTCAGCTGAATTTTTGTAAGTCAGCACCATCAGTTTATCCCTTGGGTCAGCATTTGTTCTTGTTCTAATTTCCGCTACTTCTTAAAAATAATTGGTGTGCTGTGTGTGATTACAACATGTATAAATTCAGTGAGATTCTATTTTTTTAATGTTCCAAGTATGGGGTCAAAATATGTTGTTTTGGTACGCGTTGAGTTAGCTCGGAACACCTTTTCTCCATATAACATATTTTTTTGTGGAACTAGTGTGTCAACTATGATAAAAACTTGCATCATTATGTTTATGAGTTTAAGATAAAATAGGGCGTGTGAACCTGTTGTTTGCCTCACAAATAGGGTGTTTGGTTGTGGTGTTTGCTGTCGTGAATGGGTTGTTTGGTTGTGGTGCTTGCTGTCATAAATGGGTGTTTATGCTTGTGCTTTTGTCGTACATGTAACAATGTATGTTGTGAGATACGGTAAGGTACACTCTGCAACAATGTATATTTGGTTTAAGCTTATGTCAAATAATTTTATATGTGCTCATTACATGGACTTCCACTGGTACATAATCGATATCCTAAACTCAGATATAGCTTAATTGTAAACCATTCTAATTATTGTGAGGGGCGAGTTAGAAACTACACAGAGATGTATTATAAGACAAAGTCGGTAGTAACTTTGTAGAGATATTGTTTCTAGACCGATTAGCTATCTATATTAGTCTTTTAGATCGGCAATCTTTGTTACTAATATTTTGAAAACACTTGGTACCATTACTAGTAAATTGCCTTACTAGCTATCTATATTAGTCTTTTAGATCGGCAATCTTTGAAATATACACATTGACATGGATTATTGACATATTTTATCCTTTATAGCGTGTGCCATAAAAACAGGAATGCTTTATAGAAGGGAGAGGATCCCGGTTCATATACTAGTGGCAACTTTTAATTACAATTGGCTGAATTTTGCAGACAAATGATTTGGGATTTGCATGTTTATGCCGCTAAGTGATCTATATGAACCTAATAAAGGCTACCTGGTGAACGACACATGCTATATTGAAGCTGATGTTGTTGTACGTAATGTGACTGATAAATGGTCAAATGACTCAAAGCCGGAGAGACCGGCTTTGTTGGACTCAAGAACCAAAGCTACGCGCTGCATGAATTCTCTTCTAAAGACGGACTTCGGACGTCATTAACATCAGTTAGATTATGCAAAGGCATTGTATAATAACGAGACTTCACAGTAACGTCAATGGTGCACTCTTCACTTTCATTTTTGTTCAAGTAGTCAATGTATCAACAGAATGTAAGTTGTAATCTCGATGAATCTTCTTGATTCAAATCAATAAAATCTTCATTTTGCCAAATAAAATTGATGTAACTGCTGGAGCTACAGCGTAAAAGATTTTTTTTTAAATATTTGTTCACATAGAGCCATGTTTTGGATCGAAAACTGGGCTCTATTACTTGTAATAGAGCCCGTTTTCAAAACCGATTTGCTTTTCGAATAGAGTCCCTCCCCCTTTGAGCCCCTCACCAAAACCGGGATCTATGCCCTTTTTCAACAGGGCGAGTAGCACATGATGGCTATTTCTCAACCTGAAAGTCCTTTTAAGTTCACTACTTATCAGGCATGTATGTAATCTTTACTAGTTTAGTTTTTCACATGGTTGATGGATATAAATATTTGGAGTATGTGATGCTTATGTTCAGCACTTCACCTAATTAATTGAGGAAAGATACAACTGTATTAGTCTACATGTGTGATTAACATTTCTATTCCTTTGTGTATTTTCCTCAGATCTCATCGAATTTTTTGATACCAAACAAGAAGATTGTGGACCTTTTCGGTGTTAAATGAAATAGTGGCTCAACATTGATCCTCATGTCATACATTACATTTAGGTATGCTTTTTTGTATCACATCACTTCATTATCTCAATAGAGTGGTTCTTAATATTATATCTATATCTCTTAAAGACTCAAAATAACACCAGTCACCAACCATGATAGATGATTGCCCTTGTAAAGAATTGGTTAGTGACCTTTCAATCTTGTTGGTCTTGTTCTATAAATGCTCCATCACAAATCTATTATAATTAACACACTAGCACTTTCTAAAAGCTTGTATTTTTGTTTAACAAATTTGGTTACGTGAGTTATTGGTTTTTGTATTTTGTAAAAGCAGGATGAGGTTGGCTCAAGAGACTATCTATCGCCACTATGGGTTGCTTGGTTGTAGAGGATCATTACTGAAACTCAAGGGCATCAACGGTTAAAGTTGTATGGCTGAGATAGAGCAAGTGAAATAATTGAGAGAATGGTTTCCGTACGAAATGCTAGGAATAATAATTTGTATTTGGTACAATTTGTCACGGATTATATCCTAGAGATGTTTGAGGATTATATAGCTCAAGTTGTAGCAAAACTACAAAGTTATATTAGCTCAAACTGAGACTTTGCACTCTAATAAAGTTGTAGATTCCGGATATTATGAAAAACTGATAACCCTGGAATACAAACGTTTTCTGTGGTAGTGCAACAATAGATGCTTATGAATAAGTTTTTCAAGTTATTAAGTTCCTCAAGATGATGCGGAGCTCACATAACATGTCAGCTCATGACTCATTTAAGCAACCTTAGGCTAAAAATTGACTTACAGAGTGATTCTTACCAACATTTAATTCAGATTAGTTACCATGGGATTAAGTGGCATCCACAGAAACATAAGTTTGTTGTGTTTTAACTAAACTGAGGTCCGAATATGTTGCTGTATTAAGAACTGGCCAGAATCTTTTTATTAATTTTAATAACTTATTGTTTACATAGTAGTAGAAGGCAAACGAGCAACAAGCTGCACCGCAAATATTTTTTGGGTTTGACACAAATATGAAGATCTGTAGAATGAAAGAAAAAACCAAAGCGAAATTCAACTCAAATTAGATTAATTTTAGAGTTATTCAAGGTTTATTTGTATAGTTATTGACACATGATGGTAGAAGTTGGGTAGTCGGCTTATCGCCTATTGAAACTCGCTTGCTAGGTCAGTTTATTACATTAATGTGGCGTACCACCATTGTGGAAACCGTCAACCACTGTCTGTTATTTGTGACAGTTCCAAGCTAGTTCAAAGAAATGTGCGGCGAGATAATATTTAAGGCTAAATATAATATTTTGTTGCATATTCAGATGCTAACGAACTACAAATCTGTATGATTATTTCATAATATTAGAATTCAGTTTGAGGTTATTTATGGCTTTATGCTCACTGGTACCCACATTATTACAACGGCAGACTAATCCGTCAAAAATAAATTGTTTAAAATCGAAATACAAAGAAAATCACACAAAATTAATCAGTTTTCACATAAAGAAATATCCACATCAGTTTAATAGTTAATACTCATCTTCTAAAAATACTAACCATAGCATAGCAGTAATTACAGAATCTCACTTAAACTAGTAAAAACAAGACAACATAACTCGTTGCATGTCCATGTTTTGTGGTTGCTCCAATTGCTGCATCATCTCGGGTTTAAGATCAAATTTCAGACCATCATAGCAATCGTTAACATCTTCGCTCTTCATCAAACTCGTGCTTAATGCTTCCATCGATCTTTCATTAGTGCAAAAAACAAGCTGATCCATTGGCACTATCGGATAATAACTGTTATGAACACTGGTTCTATTTGACGATCCAGGAGACTCCACATCATCATCCACGATGCTCGTGTTATCATTTTTGTTGTAATCAAAATGGGTCATCGTGGTTATCGGGTTAGGGTTTAATCGTGGCATCTTCAACCAGCCTTGAAGACCAAGATTCTGAAAATCTGACATTTTCTTTAGCTCTAACAATGGATTCTTGGTTTTAACTTCATCTATTTTCATTCCCAGCCTGTCAGCGAAATCTCTCAATTGCTCTTCTGAAGAATTATCCAAAAACTCGAACGGAGCAGGGAACTTGGCTTCCAAGTTTCTTTTTTTCTCCTTAGCCAATTCATCTTCAATTTTATTTTTTCTGTCTTTAAAAAAATCACATAAACTGTACGATTTAATCTTCCCAGGATTACTATCGCGTTTTGTTTTGTAATCATTAATCATATCATTGAGTTTAACAGGATCTTGTGGGAAGATTTCTGGGCTTTCTTGATGGTCGGAACATATGATCATAGACACATTGACATCACAAAGAGTACTTAGCTCTCGCGCTTTCTTAATCAGACCCTCTTTTCGCCTTCGGAATGTGATTTTACGTTTCTTACTGTCGTTGATCAGTTCCATGGGTATCTTCACTCGACCCATATTTTCAAATCTATAAAAATAGATATATAACGAATCAAAAAGGTGAAAAAAGTAACAAGACTTTAAAACATAATCTAGAAAATTAAATATATCTAGAAAAAAGACAGAGATGAAGAAAATTACCAGTAATGAGAAGTTAAACTTTGATCAACAAGAGAATGGAGATGAGATCAATGAATGAAAGAAAGAGGATGAACTTTCAGGGATATATTTATAGAAGAATTTGGTGCGTGTGCAAAAATATAGAAACAAGAGAGCGGGGGAAGGGGTAAATTAGTCCAAAAACTTGTTATGTAATGATGATATATAGTGGCGGTGATTATTTGAATTAGGAAATCAGTTAGGCTTATTAATGAACGGGGAATTAAGCATCTTTTGATGTAAGTTCACAAATTAACAAAAACTTAAACCAACACTAACGAGGTGTTGTTTGCGTTTGATTATTGAAAACGAATTAGAACGGTACCCGCGCAATGTGGCGGAAGTTCCAATGATTATTTTTGTGTTGAGCAAATGTTTTTCGTTTTAAACATTCAATTCTTTATTTAGCATGTCCTAAATACTTTATAAAGTAATAGTATAGATTTAATTTTTAAAAATAGAACGTCAAAATTATTAACAATGTAAATGGTTACACTACAAAAAAAGGCTCATTTTCACGCTTATTTGTCCACGCAAACGAAAGCGTGTATATTTAATATAAAGTTTTCCACGCTAATAAGGGTGTAGAAAAAAGTGTGTAGAAATTTAAAAAAAGAAACATTTTAATTGAAATATAAAATCATCACGATAATAAGCGTGTACTTTTTATAGAAAAATAATACTACTTTAAAACTTACCACACAAAAAAGCGTGGACTTTATTTTGTCACCAAGATAAATTCATAAACCCTTTTTATAAAAGTTAAACGCTGAAGAACTCAAATGATAATAACTCTGGTATTTTAAGTTACATTTTGATTCAGTTATGCTTAAAATCAAAAACAATTTAAACATTCATTCATATTCGAAAATCGATCAATTCGTTTGGATCAATTTCCAGTCATAACCTGGTAACTTCATCAATTATTTATTTGTTTTTTTTTTTTTTTTTTTATTTAGTTCAAATTTATCTTCTCACGTTTGTTCAAAATCAAAATTAAAAAAATAATAAAAACAAAAACTTTTTCAATTCGATTTTCCCATTATAACCATGGGCATCGATGTATTATCTCATTGTTCTTGATGATTGATTCGATTAATTTCGTCATTAAATTGGGGGAAAGTTAGGGTTTGTTAATTTTGTTTATAATTAGTGATTGTTATGTGTTTTGATCGCATAAGTTTGGGTTTGCTAAGTCAGTTTGTGTGTGGTATTCGTCTTGACTGTTTTTTTAATACTTCATGTTACAGTTACGGAAGCGGGTTACGGGAGGCAGTTCGCGATAGCGGTTATGGGTAAGCCTGTGATGTGGCTGTTTGTTTTATAGATTACTTAAAGGTTAATGCTTCTGTTAAGTGTGCAAATTGAGCTTGATACTGATAATTGTTGTTATTGATACTAGATATGATGTTAAATGAGCGTAAAATATATGTTATTGCTAGGATCTCTTAACGCTAGCTTTAGTTGCATAATGATTTAGTATAAGGCTCTTGCTAGGGTACTCTTACCACTATTATTGTCAATTATGCAGCTTTATTTGTATAATATGAAAATTGTCGTTTAGTAGCTATGGAATTGATCAATTCGTTTAATTTTGTGCATTGTGTGAATGTATATGATTGTAGGATATTAGGAAAACATGGTGTGCCTTTGGATTAAGTCGAGGCGATTACATCTGTTATAATCGAGGTTTTAATAAGCTAAAGCTGTTAAGTAGTGTTTGTGGTTTATTGTTTATTGGTTTGTTAATAAATGGCCTGTGTGTACATTGTGATGTATATTGAAATGACTAAGATGGCAGAAATTATGGGAAAATTCAAGTCATGAGTGAAAAGCTCACTCGTCATTAGTTTACTTTGTGTTTTTCGATTGACTATTTTGGATTCTCAACAAGGTGACTTACGATTTGGTTGGAGTCTCATTTATAATACATAGTTGGTCAACTCATTTAATGTTTGACAATTTTACAGGTCAAATCAGTAAGGCTAAATAATGACTAAAAAGTAGACGGTGAGTATTTTGAATATAATGCAAAGTATTTGATATATTGATTTGAAAGTTATTTACGTAAATATTCACCCTGGGGTATTATGACCCTTTTGACACCATTTTATTTTTTGCTATTAATACCTTTATTATACTATTGCCTGTCAGAGATGATGCGCTACCCGTTATCAAGCTCATTAATGGGTCAAAACTCAAAATTGCTATATCTGTTATTGTGTATAGCTCTAATACCATCCATAAGGTTTCTAACAACTACATTTATTGTTACAGGACTTACCCAAAAAAAGTTGCCACAACAAAGTATATTCCATGGCCCATTGAGATACGATTTTATGAGTGTAGTAACTCAACCAATTATGATAAATCGTCTGCAACGGTCGCCATTCTCATGAATGCATTTACTAGTATTTATACTGCATTTATATACACACTTTTATGGTCATTGTTCAATATGTTTTTTTGTAATTACTGCATGTCTTAAGTTCCGCCACTTGATATTGTACGCAACAAAGCTCAGCTCTTGATAAAGCATTGAACTTTGCACCTTATACATTAGGAGGCTATTCATAGCTTACGGGACGTTTCTTGATCACGGGGACAAGTACCATGATCAGTTATTTTAGATATACATTTTTTTACCCAATGTATACAAATTGGCCAAGTCAGGTTAGTTTTTATATCTAACGGGTCAAAGGGGAAAAAGCAGGGTTGACAAAAGGAGCAAACTGGGTAACGGGACTAGTTGCAGTTTTTCACTAATTTTTGGAATGTGACACATTTACAAGTTTAGCTGCATACTTTTATATTTTATTGTTTGGGCTTAGTATTTTAGGTAACATATCGTTGTCTCTTTTTTAGTGATAGATATGTTGCTTTTACTTTTTTGTTGCGCTTGCATCGTTATCTCAAAAGTACTGTATATTGCAGTTCAAGTCTTTCGGTTTTGGGGGAAAAGGGGGGGAACACCACTGAAAAATACTTGTATTAGAAAGCCCGTTGCGGCTAAAGAGTTGGTTTGATTTGGTGTATGCCTGCTTTCTCTCGATGTGTATGTACGCATTTGTAGTATAAAGAATTAGAAGTTGAATGGGTATATTTATATTGCAGGCGACTGCATTGTTGGCGCTTCCTGTCCTCGTTATGTTGAAATATCTTTGTAAGTTTATCTGCATTGGTTCAGTTCTCAGCTAAACATTAACAATAAAAAGACTTAATGATGTCATTTTGATAGTTTGTGTGTTTCTTGAGTAATGATTTTATGTTTATTTGCGTCTTTCAGGTGCATGAAGCTATATGGAATTACGTACTGCTTTAAGTTTGGCCGCCAAGTTTCTTGTACAAGTCCTCCTAGTTTTGGCTGCAACCGGTCTTCTGCGATGCTGAACACATGGATGAATGCATAATGATTTTCTTAAATGTAAGGAATCAGCCTTTATTTAAAGGTAGCTGGTTCCACATAATTGAGCATTTGTAAACTGAGAAAGACTACATCTCTTAATGTAGTTCATATTTAGGTCGTTCCTTTGAATAATTGGTCTTAATATTGTTTACAATAGAAATTTATACTGTAGTTATTTATGTGTATTACATATTTATTTATAGATTATAGATGTTATTTATGTGTCTTTAATATATGTCTGTCTTTATATTTTTTTTCATTGCATAGTTTTTCTAATTACTAAATATCTGGATAGTATTATATTACATTTATAATATTTAGTGTTTCATCTACATCCACCTCCACGGTTTATAGCGTGGAGATTTTTAAAAGTAATTTATGCAAATTGGCTACACTAAAAAGCGTGTACTTTCTCTAATTTCTCCACATATCTTCTTAATTAGTCCACGCCTATCAGTGTCAAATTAAACATATATTTCACTTAAAAGCGTGCAAGATTTTGGTGGACGCCTGTATTCTCCACGCAAACTAAGCGTGATACATTTATTGTACACGCTTTTTTATGTGGTAATATGATATAATTAGCGTGTAAAATTACATGCTTTGTTGTAGTGTTAGAATTTTTATTTTTCAAAATATAGCATTAAATTTATGGTTATAAGTTTAGTGAGCTTTTCTCTAAAACTATTTCATTAAAATATATAATTATTGGAGGGCGGTTAATATATAATTTAAATGAGTTGTTTACATGTGTTTGAAATGTGACTTAAATTTTTAAATTTTACATTAATTTTTCTAAATTTCTTTTTATAGTAATGTTTTCTTAAAAGTTTTAAGACTTCCTTCTATAAAAAGTCTCAAATACTTTATAATGTAGTATAGATTATATGTTTTGATATTGCATAGTTAAAAATCAACATAAATAAAACAAGATTTTAAAGTGTTTGAATTTGATTATCTTGTTTGATATCCTATAATCAAATGGTAAAAGTTCAATAAAAATCTCATTTTTAGCATAGATCAAAAGACTTCATTTTCACCATCCATTTATATATGATCCAATGGCTATAAAAATACATATTAACAAAAACCTACTTTCCACTTCATTTTTAAAAATTAAACATCTCACAAACCATTAATCGTTACGCAAAACGAAACATACCATCGCGACGAGAATTAAATCATCTTTCTATAAAGGGGCACTTTGATATACTTTCGACGAACTTTTTTTTCAATTTTATTTTTCAGTCACATCTTGAAAAATCACATGTGATTCAGGGGTGTGCACGGTTCAGTTTGAGTCGGTTTTTGGTTAAAATCGAAACCGAACCGAAATATTCGGTTTTTATAAAACCAAAAACCGAAACCGCTCGGTTTGGGCGGTTCGGTTTTTTGGTTTCTCGAGTGTTTGCGGTTTGTTTTTCGGTTTTTTCGGTTTCAAAACCGTTTAAATTTGGTTTTTGCTAATTTATATAATAAAAATCGTTTTACATAGAAATGGTTTTTTTTTTGTTTTTTTTGTCAATATGTGCCTAAAATGTTTCACAAATTTTTTCAGTTATACATATTTAATTGAGTGACACACACATGCATGTGAAAATAAACATAATATGTTCATTGTCATTGTAACGACATATTGTCATGTAAAAACACACGTACACGACAAAACATATATTATAAAATTAAGATATATTTATTATAATAATTCATTCTAATAAATAAAATAATAAATTTAAAATTTTTTTGTTATCATTTATTTTTTTTTATTATATTAATTTTTATATATTATTATTAAAAAATTGGTTTGGTTCGGTTTTTACGTTCGGTTTTCGAACAAAAACGAAGCCGAACCGAAATTTTGGTTTTTGAAACTTCTATAAAAAGTCTCAAATACTTTATAATGTAGTATAGATTATATGTTTTGATATTGCATAGTTAAAAATCAACATAAATAAAACAAGATTTTAAAGTGTTTGAATTTGATTATCTTGTTTGATATCCTAAATCAAATGGTAAAAGTTCAATAAAAATCTCCTTTTTAGCATAGATCCAAAGACTTCATTTTCACCATCCATTTATATATGATCCAATGGCTATAAAAATACATATTAACAAAAACCCACTTTTCACTTCATTTTTAAAAATTAAATATCTCACAAACCATTAATCGTTACGCAAAACGAAACATACCATCGCGACGAGAATTAAATCATCTTTCTATAAAGGGGCACTTTGATATACTTTCGACGAACTTTTTTTTCAATTTTATTTTTCAGTCACATCTTGAAAAATCACATGTGATTCGGGAAAATCACATGTAATTTGTATCACAAATCTCATATGATTTTATGAAATCACATGTGATTTGATACAAATCACATATGATTTTTTCAGACGTGACTAAAAGATAAAATCGAAAAAAAGTTCGTCGAAATTATATCAAAGTGCCCCTTTATAGAAAAATGATTTAATTCTCGTCGCGATGGTGTATTTTTTATCGTTTAACAATTTACCGTTTGCAAGATATTTTAATTTTAAAAATATGATGGAAAAGTGGGTTTTATTTAACTAATCAAAACATGAGTGGTTATAATTGGTCCATTAGATCTTTAATAAATATTAGGTCTACATTGATCTCATCTCATAATCAAATAACTAGCTCTTTTAAGTGTTTGAGAAATCAAGTTATTATAACTTAATCTGTGTAGATTTGATTATCTTGTTTAATATGCTATTGAATCGACGGACCATTTGTTCTTTAGGTGTGGATTGGTTCGGGACATTGCTAATAAGGTTTTGAGCTGGTGGAATTTGGATCACGCAAACTTAAACTCATATGCAGAATGGAAGTCTTGGCTTGTTTCAATTCGTATGGATTCCAAACTCAAAAAGATGTTCGAAGGAGTTTGGTATTCCATTTGGTGGTACGTTTGGATCTATCGAAACAAGCTTCTATTTGACGAGAGAAAACCTTCGAAGTCGATGCTTATTGATAATGTCATTGCTAGTTCTTTTTATTGGTGTAAGTATAGATCTAAAGCCTCGTTCGGATGGAACGAATGGCTCAAAAACCCCTATATTATTGTTTTGTAATCTAGCTCCTTGCTAGTTTTTGTTTCTAATAAAATCGCCGTTCCAAAAAAAAATCAAATAACCAGCTTTTAATTGTTTGAAAAATCAAGTTATTATAATTTAATTCGTAAAATTATCAAAAAGAAAACTTGTATATCACTACCATAAAAAGTATTAATAACAATGAAAATTATGCAACAATCAACAAGTCGATGCTAAATTCACATATTAGCAACGAATATAGCGATGAAATTAAGCATAAATGGAATCTTTGTACCAACGATTTTTAGTTGTTAAATTCGTTGCTATCTTCTCAAATTTTGGTGGGAACATTCTTTTTTTTTGCAACGATTTTCTCTGATTTTCGAGGTGGCAAAAAAACTTAACAACGAAGTTATAAAAATTTCGCAACCAAAACCCATCAGATTACTAAGCAAACGAAATTGCAAATATAGCAACGAATCATTTATTGAAAAAAAATTACTAGCCAAAAGTTTTGAACATTTTTTGTTAAATCTATGAAAAGGTACCAACTTTTTATTAATAACAAGTTAAACTTTTTTTATTTTAAATTATTTTTCTAGTTACCAAATTGATGAAGAAATTTAGGAAAAACAAATTTACACCTTTTTACTAACCCTTATCAACTAATGGAGTATTAAATTTGGTCTACTTAGAATAATGTATGCACATAATATAACATGCAATCCATTACATGCATAAATACATGCATAAATATGTGATTTATGGTTTATCTGTAGAAAATAATTAACGTACATTGTTTATGTCATAAAAGCGTGAGCGTCAACGTCCGTGTGAGTGTTTGACTCACGCAAAAAAGTGAAATTCTTCGTGACTTGACTCGCGACATAAACGGGGTAAAATTTTAGCTTTCAACTCCAAAATGAAAGTTATAGTTCTCTTCTCCCTCCCGCCTTCAGTGACCTGGGGGGGGGGGGGGGGGGGGGGGGGGGGGGGGGGGGGTGGGGGGGGGGGGGTGCCCCCCCCCCCCCCCCCCCCACCCCCCCCCCCCCCCCCCCCCCCCCCCCCCACCACCCCCCTTGAATCATCAAAAGTGGAGTTCGTATGAATAAGTTATAACCAAAACAATGTAACTATGCCAACATATGACGTGTTATCATCGATTCTTTATTTGTTTTTTTATTTATGCTCTTAATTATCTATATTGTATCAAATTTTAATCGTTTAGGGGTTTCTTGAGAAGTATTTAGGGATAAATACTTGGGTTGATTTGTGTATCCTCTTCATCCATTCACTTGAGGTCTAAACACGAACTCTAATATTTTCTAATTATTCATTTCTTACATATATGTTGTTTATATTGTTTTTCACCATCTATGGTTTATTTTATGAGTTTACAAAATAAAACGAGCATGAACATGAATTCGAATTTATAAATTCATATGATGAAATGATGTTAAAAATTATGATAGAACACAAGCACATACATTATATAAGTGATTGGTTAATTTATAATAGATTTAGTTTATAAATTAAATTGTTGAACAGTTTAATTTAAAGTTATAAATAAATATTTATGAGGATATATATTTGACATAAAAAGATGGACAATAAATTAGAGGACTTAAAATAGGTGAGAGATATGTTATAATTAAATTAGAGACTTGTAATGATTAATTAGTTACAAGTTTATAAAACAAAGTTTATAAACATTTAAAATCGAATGGTTAAACTTTCTGTGAAAATTTGAACGTTTAATAAATTCTAGAAGTATTTTATTATGATAGTACATTTTATGAGGATTCCGAATATATAAGGAACTCGAAAAACGAAGCTATAACGAAGAAGTTACGAATTTTACAAGATTACGATAATAAAATATATAAAAGTGTTTTTATAAAAGTTGTTTTATAAAAACTGCTACTGTTTTGAAACTGGAGATCTATCCCGTAAGAATCAACTTCAAGGCTATTAATTCTAGTTGATTATTTCCAAACAATCCTAAGTCTTTTACAACTATGAGGTGTTAGGAATATTGATCGTTTGTAGTTTAAAGCCTGAATTCACTAAGTCTCAAAGTGCAAATAAGTCCCTAAAGTTTGAAATAAATGACATTTAATGCTTTTATAGTTAATATAAATTAACTCCCCTTAAAATTGTGATCCGTCATTATCAAAAACCTTATCCATTTATTTCGTGACTTATTTTGAAAGATCGTTTTAAAAGATTAATGGATGACACATTCCCCCCCCCCCCCTCAAATGATGACCCGTTTTCTATTTAAAGAGCTGTAGTCATTGTTTGAGTGGTCGAATTGTCTTTGAAAATCTTTTTATGATTACTGAAAAACACTGATTCGTTGTGAAGACAACTTTGTACCAATAAAAAAAAGATTTCTCTTATTTTAACACATAAGCGCACTGACACGTACACTTATGGTATTAAGGAAGCACGGGTTGTGTTGCAAAGTAAACACAAGCCTTTGCATGGTCATTAAGTAGATCATGCCCGAGAATAAATTCCCGTTAAGAGGTCAAGTTTTCTTTTTGAAATACTTGCCTTTAAGATGATGACCGGGTTGCTATCGGAAATAATAGCAAGCCATTTGGCATGTTTTGAAAACATTTGGAACTTCTGCTCGAACTTCATTTACAGCCTCGTATCATTATTGAATGACATTTCTAAGGCCGTAAATGTTATTAATTTTTAGAAGACATCGATTAAATCCCCGGTCTTATCTATAATACACTACAACAGTTGGGTACTCTGCCTAATAGGGTTGTAAAAAACAATGTGTTGCAACAATCCGCATCAAGTTTTTGGTGCCGTTGTCGGGAAATAGTCTAGGTTTCGATTTCTATCTAGCTTAGCTTTGCATCGAGTGAGATTTTCTTTTTCTTTTCTAGGTCTTCTTTTGTTTTTTTTATACTTCTTTTATAATCTTTCATTTCAATCCCTTTTTGTTTCTCCCGATTTCTACGTTTTTTTTCTTTACGCCTAAAGCTCGACCAGTCTCCACCTAAAGTCGACTAAAGCTCGACCATTCCTCACGTTTTCTTCAACTTTAGTCGACTAATTTTTCTCTAAACTTCAAATACTATAGTCCCATTCTTTCTCAACCTTAACAAAGTCAGTTGCTTTTTTTCTTAACCCAAACCCTCGTTCATATTGACGAACGATACTCCCCTCTCCTAACCTATCATACACAAATAAGCTCTATGCTCTTAACTCTATTACCAACGTCATTCCTTTTACACTTGATGTGGACAAAGCTAATTATGCCGCCTGGTGTTGCTTCTTCAAGAATCACTGTGAAAGTTTAGACGTCTTAAAGCACATCGTTGGTGAAACTACAAGTTCTTTTACCAATGGTCTTCCTTCTACTTTATTTCTGAAATTAGAGACAGTTTAAGCGTTCGTTCCCCCCCGCTCTAGTGAACTTATCTTTTATATAATAAAGCAAAACCCCAAGTGGAGACTTTGGTATTTAAAAAAAAATCAAATCATTCCCTTTTTAGCAATTTTTTAACAAGAATTTTTTTTTTAGATTTTAAAAATGAATTAAACCTAATTATTTCCTATTTTGCTTAATAAAACTTAAGAAACGTTTTAGTTCTCACATATTAAAAAAACTTTAAAATACACATGGGCTATAAAGCTATTCTTTCATAATTGTAGACTAAAAGTGTAATTGTTTTTAAAAACACGGGCTCCTAGACATTGTATTCTCCAGCCAAACAACCAATACATCCATCCACCGTAACAAACCTCACCTCCATCTCCTCTATCTCCAGTCAAGAAACCAAGTTCCCAAATTGATAAGAGTGATTGATTCGTTGGTCATTTGAATGGTGAGAGTCCTAATTATGTTGTTTTTATGTTCTTAGAAAGTTGATTAGGTTTGTATACACTGATTGTTATTAGAAGTTTGATTGCTTATTTAAAAGTTAAATTGTACAAGAATAAAGTTTATTAGTTATTGTTGTTAATGTTTTGAGTCGTTTTAATGAATGTGAGTTTATGTTTTGACAGGAAATTAATGGAGCCTTCATATAATAGTTCCATAGATTGGTCCAAATGGTTAATTTTCTACTTGGATGAACGAGTCGTTCCTCTAAATAATTCATATCCCAATTACAAACTTACTTATGATTAATTTGTGAGTAATGTAACTTTAGTATATTTACTCTTTAGCCTAAGGTTTTCAAGTTCTTATAACCGTTGTTTTTAAGAATAATTTTTATATGTTTGGATGATCTGCATAACATACTATCAAACTTTATCCTTCTTGTGTTTTATTTTCTTTGCGTAAAAAATTGTTACTTATTATTCAAATACGATGTTAGGTACCAATACCCAAGTCTAACATCTATACCATCAAGAGAGGATTATCACCCGATGAAACAATAGACGAATATGAGCAATGATGAAATAAAGTAAGTTTACCAAAATTATAGCAAAAATATCTACACGGGAATAAATTTTTGGTGTGTTATTGATTTTTGAGCCGCATCATTGTGTGAGCATAGATGAGCGGTGGTAGGAAACACATTCTTGAGAACCCCAGCTTTTGAGGTAGACGAAAACATGAAATAGGTATGCACATGCATAGTTTAAATCTTTATTCGTATTAACTGTAGATTGAAACAAAATAACCAATAATATGTAGTGTAAAAACAATGCATCTACCGTGCAGGTAAGTATGCATTTTGGGTTCCAAATGGTTGAGAACATAGATGACATTATCGGAATGAGTACACTAGAAGAAAGACGAGTAAGGTTCTTATTTTTTTGTATACATGCTTGATGTTGTGTCGTGCACAAGTGGGAAAATCTTAATTGTGTGCAAGGTACAACACATAACAATATGACTAATGGTTTTTCTTAACCGCATGGTAAGATAATATTCTACTAGGACTTATACACCTTGATGTATGTCATCCTACTTAGAACTAGTGTCAAGAAATAATAAATAGCTACTTATCATATTTACTAAATGGTTTAGCTAATATAATTGTGTCTTCTTGTAAAGACATCAATAAGAAGTATGTAATTAACTTGAAAATACTGTTAAAGTTAAGAGTCGGTGTTTAATAATACTTTATTTAATATGCTTGTGTCTTCCTGTAAAGACATAAACATGAGGTCCTTGAACTGTTCAAAGACTTATAAAGTAAGCAATTGACTTGTCATCTCTTCTTGTCATGACATATACATGAAGTCATTTAACTGTTCAAAGACTAATAACGTAAAGTTAGCGATTAATGTGTTATGTCTTCTTGTTAAGACATGTACATAAAGTACTTGGATTGCTCAAAGACTTCCATGTTATAGCATGCAATTGGCTTAAATTTACTGTTAATGCCATTCTGGTTGACCAAATAGGCAAGTATGTGAGCCAAAGAAAATTAGGTTATCTAAGGAATTATGGTATTACAATCCCATTACTCATAGAATATTACATCTTTATGGTATGTCTGATGTGTAATTGTAAAAATCAACTCTGTTGATATTGTTCATTTTTTAATAACTTTAACTACCCTACCTCTAATCTTATCAAGGTTAACAAAATTGAGTAAAGCCATGTGTTTACTCAATATGGTTCCTAATCAAGAGGGTACTAAGACACCCATCGGCGCTTTTTAGTATTTATATAATGTGTTATCTTTTTATTTATTTTTTTTTGTTCTTTTCTTTTATGGAATGGGAAGACTCCCATTAAGTCTTAACTAAAGTTTTGAATTTGTTGAGATCATGTTAAGCGTGTTATTAGCAAACTAGAGTCAAGAACTGTCAGTAAATATTATACCTCCCAAATGAGAATAATTTTATTGTTACTCAACTTGCTGTGTATTTGGACAAAGTCTCCTCTTACACGAAGCAAGTGGGAGCATCTGTTTTTGGAGAAAGTCTCTTCTTACACAACCTTTTGAATGAACTAGCTAACGACATAATAAATATTGAGATATAGTCCATGAAAGAAAATCATTTTTTGAATTTGATTGATCTTTCATCTATCGGTAAGACTGAGACGTTAAATTGGTTCTTCTAAAGGATGGACAATATGGACAAAAAATGTACCACACCATTTATAACGCGCGCCTTGTGGTAAGGAGTTTTACCTTATCAAGCGATTGTCTATGATTAAAGCTTCTTTTCCTTGCAAGCATTAAATGAATAAAGATATTAGTTACCATACTTGATTTCCTGAATATGAAATATGGCAATTGGATGTCTAAACTCCTTCTTGAATGATTACCTTTGCAAGGACGTTGTGTTAATCAAAATGGTTTATGAATCCAAGTTATCTTTAGAAAATGTGCAAGCTATAAAATCATGTTGGGTTAGAGCTGCATCTAGGGAGGGCTGGAATCTTAAGTTGAAAATCAAGAATTTGATTTGATTGAATCAAAAGTGATCTCCTGAGTACTCCTAAAACTAGTCGGAGCATTATGTTATATCTTTCTTATATCTCATATGTGGTCAACATATTGGAAATATATTTCACCTAAGCTAGATTTTAATCCTTAGTTTGGAATAATATTTATATCGAGAAATATAAGAAGTAAAACATACAACCTTAGAGCATATGTTTTACTAAGAGTTAACATACCGCGATTAATAAGGTCTTAACATAACATGACAACATGGACACGTCATTGTGTAAGTCTCAAGTTCTTATTCCTGATGAGTTAACACATTGTTGAAATGTTTGGTTAGCTTAAGGTTTCATTATGTATGTCATGCTATGTTTTAGGACTATTGTAAACACTTGCATGATGCAAGATGAACCTAAACCTAGTATCTAAGGAAAGTCATTAGGACTACTATAAAAAGGAACATCTAAAGGCTGAAAGGACTAAAGACATGTTCTTAGTTTACGGATTTTAATAAGGTGATTAGTGTTGTGTTTAATTCACTTAATGCTTATTTTGATTGAGATGATGCTCAATCCTAGTCATAGCAGGATTTCATCATAAATGATAATACTGCGACTGAACAAGCTTGATTGAAGCATTGTTGCCTATTCAATTAAAAATAAGATATTCACAGTTTGGAAGCTGTTAAGAAGACTGTCTCATATAGGTGGTTTTGCTTGCTTCAAACAACCTATGTAATGTATTGTGGCGATGCTAGTATTATTGTATTAGCACTTGAACGCACATATACAAAATGACAATCATCGTATTATTCAAAACCTTCACTGCTTGTGAGTTTTGAAACAAGTATTCTCAAAGGTCACTCAGATGACAACTAAGTTGGTACTTTTTACAAAGTCAATGTCTTGTACCAAACATGTTTATCATGTTAGGAACATTGAACTTTGACCTGCTAGTAGTCTCATGTATATATGTTTTTAGTATTTGTATAATGGAACATTAAGCAGTTGTATTAAACAATGAATATGATCGTCTTCATTTATACAACTGTGTTCTATATTAGCATGTTTAATTCCATGAATAATTTATTTATTCTAAAATCATCCATTGTCAGTTAATGATACGGGAGCATTCAATTTGAATTTAAGGGGGGGGTGGGACAGATTTGAGTATTTGGTCATATCATAGAGTATGAATATTAAAGGAAGATGCCGCCCAAAATCATATGTTGTTAATTGGGGATTAAACATTGGACTGAACCCCCTAAACACACGAGTATTCACTACATGGTATCAGCGTCAATCAGTGAACCTCGCAAGTGGTTATGTCTCTTATCCTCAGGATTTGATATGCAATTTAGGTTTTGTGTGTGTGGAATGTCTAATCTTAAGATATTGTTCAAACGCTGACTGTTGAAAGGCTGTCTTATTAAATGCCATTTTGGGGGATATGATGTAACTCCCCAATATCGGGTAAGCGAAAGGTTTAACAATGGGGTGCTTACGCAAAGTACAAAATCAAGATCTAGAAACGACCTTTAAATGGACGTTAAAATAATTTTATTCGATGTCATTACATAAAGATCAGTGTTTTCACATTAGGTTCCATGTTTTATTAAAAGACATTAAGATTTTATAAGACAAAAGTTTCATTGAATTTAAGAAATCAGAATCCCTCTAATAGATATCCGTCACGGCTCCCATCCAAGCTTATGCCTTAGCACCTGAGATTAAAACATGCTAAAACGTCAACAAAATTGTTGAGTGAATTCATAGGTTTATCAGGAAATAGCGTGGACCACAAGATCGAAGTAATAGTAGACTATGAAACACATTCAATAGTCTAAAACATGTATTATTGCCCTAAGCTCATGACACCGAACCTTAACGTAATAAACTGTAATCAAACCAGTACTCGAGGTTTGTGCCCCAACACGGATACAGATGTTACAAAAACATCCTACGAATTTTCTCAATACAGATGTTAGCCATACATCCTACGAATTTTCTTCAAATGTAAATGCTGTCAATGGTCAACTAGAACCACAGCCTAGACGGGGATGGTCAGTCATGATGATTATCCATAACACTAGCGTATACCAGCAGGTAATTAACGGTTCTGAATAAAAGGGGACTTAAATGGCAATACGGTAACTTAGGCAATAATGTAATGAGGGAAATAGATACAGTTTGAAATCACTTGTGTCCAAAGAAATCAAGAAGTATCTCCCGTATTTAATAAAGGCAAGGTAGTAGAAAAAAGGGGCTACCAACTCACCTTGAGTGATGGTTAATCAACAAGTATTCAACAATAGAAAAAGCGTCACGCTTACGATCGAATGCACCTATCCAATATAGGTCGTATAAGTACTAACACTTGATTTATTTATAGTCGTATAGCTCATCATACTACGTTCGGGATATCATAATTAAGAGGTCCTGTGGTGACGTTTGGGAGCTAGGACACTTTAAATAGTAATCCAACAACTCGTCGATACGCTCCCGAAGATGCCTCATTATGAAACTCCCTAGGTAATATAGCACTTTGCTTAATACCCATATAGGTCTATTTTGTTCAATCTCCATTAATTGTTTTTTGGTAAAATTGTTTTATAGAGTAAAAACGGTTTATAATTGCCTCTTGGTAAAAAAGGACTAACTTTCGCGTTTTAAGCCTGATTTTTGACATTTCTTATGTCCACGCTTTCGTATTAAGACGAGTTATCATAATTTGACATTTTCAAAATTTGGAACTTACTGGTGAACAGTAATTTTACTGTTCACAACAGACCCTAAGTTTATTTTTATCGTTTTAGTGTCGAAAAGCTCGTAAATGTCGTATCTTATTCGTTTATTAGCTTTCGTTTTAGCAGATTCTTTCGGAGCACGTGACTTTGTTTTTAAAAATTCTATCATAAAAATGAAGGTTTTCAAAAATAAAAGTCCCTGTATGAACAGTTACGTTTTTTAATACTTTTTTATAAAAACCCGGTATTAACGTTAAACTTTGAAATCGTCGTATATTTTTCGTTTATAGATCGGTTTTCGAGATTCTTATCATTTTAGTAATCGTCTTGAGGGTGTATTATCTTTATAAATGTAAAACCTATTGTCTAAAACACTGAATTAAAAAAGCCCAAATTGCTTTTAATTTACATGAAATCATAAACTTTTGGAATTAACCTTTAATCCACTAGTTATGCTTTAAACATTTTCACTTAAACACATGTTAACCGTACTTAAATCTCAGTATTCCATGATATACTCAATCACATTTCATTATGAAAAAAGTGTTAAAAAAATCATAATCACAAGTAAGTTATCCATTTAACATGTTTAAAAACCCTAAATGGTGATTTAGTTATATAGAACATGTAAAACACATAAAAAATGATAAAAGTAAAGATATAAGTTTTAGATAACCTTATAGTGATGCATTATGATGGACCATACATCTAAACTTTGTTTAGATTATAAACCCAAGCTTGCAAGACTTTGAAAACCCTAAATCCAAGAAAACCCTAATCTTGTATTTTCTTGCTTAACTCTTGTAAATGGTTAACCAAGACTTCAAACCATTTTAGTAGGTCTTAGATATGTTGTGTGTATGCTTGTATAAGTGGTATAAAAATTTGTATGGTTTGTGTGGGAAGAGGGTTTTGAGCCGTGGGTAAGGAGACAAGAGAGAAAGATTGTGAAGTTTTCTTGTTTATGATAGTGTGTATGTGTTCTATCAATGTGTGTGTATTTATTACATATAGAGGGTCAAGTAAGAATATTTGTAAGTCTAATCCTTAGGAGGTCCAAGGAGGAAAGCGGCAGGGACATGAGGAGGGTTTTAGGGATATTATTTAGTCAAGATAAGTTCTAGTCTTGGTTCCATTAATGTGCTTGTGTTGTACAAAGCCTAGCTAAGTAAAATTGTGTGCTCTATGTCTCCTAGAACTCCAATTACACGAAAATAATGAAAGGAAAATGTCTAGTTGATGTTTTTGATATTTTATGTAAATATCATGTATTACTTGAAATTTAAACGTATAATGGTTAAGTGTAGATGTATAACTTGTAAAGTGTATGTCTTGGTTTGGTTCCTTTATGTAGTATTCGGCCAATATGATGAATGTGATGAAGTTTTATAAAACTTTGGGTATTGGGTATAAACATACGGTATTTTGTTGAGCCGCAGTTAACTTTTGGTGGTTGTATTAAATTGTGAAACGTAAACATTTTTCACAACCAATAAAAATAAAATATAAAAAGTTTATTATTACTTTTGTAAAAATAATATAGTGCTTGTTTGACGAAAACTTTAATTCGTTTGGTGCCCGTTTGTGTTAATTGTTGATTTTTAACTTACGCGATTTAACTTAACTATTAAAATTAAAAGCGAACGCGTACGAGAAAAAAAATAATTAGTGAAATATATGACGAAGTAAATGACGTCATAAAATGACCTGAAAATACGAATTGTTACAGTCTCCTCCGGTTAGAAGAGCCTTGTCCTCAAGGCTCAAGTTGCGGCACTTGAGGAAAGTACGGGTTTAGAGAAAAAGATGCGGATATTTCTTCCGGAATAATGTTGATGAAGAGGTGTAGATAATAATAATTATTATTATTATTTTTTATTTGAACAGTGCCCCAACGGTCGGTGAACAGTAACCCCCAACGGTTACTTTCCCCCTTTTTATACAAAATTTTCTCCTCCATTTCTCCATACAACACTTAACCTTTCACTTACATTTTCTCTTATCCAATCCTCAAAATGTTGCACATCATCACGCTCTTGGCAATGGCGACCGCGATAGCACTCGGCATTTATCTTGCCTACTTCCCATACGAAGAAGGATTTCAGTATCTGGCCTTTATTCTAGCAATTCTCGTGCCTGGTTGTAGATGTTTACACCATATATATATATAATATATAATAGAATGTAAAAAATATAAATAAGTATAAAAATCAACAAGAGCAATAAAACCGAGAAGTAGTATAGAGCTTTCCCGGGTCGTTTATCCCCAACGAGGCCACGAGTTAGTCAAAACAGAGTCAAAAATTTATATTTACGTGAGTTAACATTTTTATTAATGTTTCAAACCAAGAAAATGTGAAAGAGATAAAAAACTGGTCTCAGATGGAGTAATCTCATCAGCCAGGGTTGTTTGTTTTTTAATTAAGGTAAAACATAGACGTCTGTCAAAATCTAAAAGAGAAAAGAGGGGGCGTTTGGTGGACTTTTTTATGTCAACGTGGCCAATAGTGCTTATACATATCTTATAGCCATTTACTTTCTTTTTATTCATAAAACACACACACTTTTTTTTTCTAACCCCCTCTCCACCACCAGCGTCGGCTGCCACCGTCAAAAAACACCACCGCCGCCACCAGAAACCGTCGTGGTCGCCGGAAAAATTACATGCAATCCGATCAACTTATATTTTCTTATCCCTCGTTCATTTCTTACATTCTTCCACCTCAAAAATATATAACATTGCCAATGTAGTATTTTTGTGTTAGAGTTCAAGTTTGTTTCAAACATTTTCGCGTTTAAAAAGGGGTTGTTTACGTAAGCTACTAATCATTTTATTAGAAGCTCGTTTTAATTGGAAAATGTTCGATTTTGTGTTTGGGGTTGGTTCGAACCCATGGCTAGAAAAGAAAGGGGCGAAGGAGACGATTTTGATTATTAGTCATGCTTATATAAGCTTAGTAAGTATTTTTAAGGCTTATGCTATATTTATTTTGGTGATTTAATCAATTTTGAATAATTGCATGTGATGAAATCCGATTGAATCTTGCGTTAGACTAAATTAGAAATGATATTGGATGATTAAAATAGGTTAGCTAGGTGTCTTTTGAAGTTGTTATGAAGCGAAAATGAGGTTTTAATGGGTATCAAAAAGTGTAAATTCGAGCAGAAAGTTTGGCTTAGATTTCGAGGTTCGAGATTTTATAAAAACTAATTTTTGATGTAGAAATATGATAGAGATAGAGTTCGGCCTACCTATTGTACATTTCGGTAATTCGAACTTTCCTAACTTCCTAATACCGAAGTAGTTACGGCGGGAAAACAAAATTGGGAAAACTTAAAAATATTTCCAACGCTATTGCATAAATATATTAGTTGCTGACAGAAATTTAAACGCTCGTTTTGAGCACTTTCGAGTCCGTTTCGGCCTTCCGGCGAAACACGAAAGTTGCTCGGAATGACGTTTTACTTTGCCGTGAGGCTTTCTAGTTTTAAAATCGAGTAATTTCGGGTCAAAACCCAAGGTCAAATTCTGCATTTTTATTTAAAAAGTCATAAGTTCCTGCAGAAACTTGCAGGGGCATTTTGGTCATTTTCTGCAAGTTTCGGGTTCTCGGTAAATAAATAGTTGTCCGGGATGTCGTTTTGATTTAGAAATCTCTTTAGAGTCCGAGTCTGTGGAAAATGTGATATAAGGGTCGTTTGAGAGGGTAGATATCAGTAATATATATATTCTTTAAGTCAAAGTCAAATAAGTCCAACGTTGGACTTTTAAAATTCAACGGGTTAATACAGACTTATTGAATGTTTATAGAAATAATAAACGCTGTTATTTTTTTCAAGTATAATAATTTAGTACTTCCTTACACGAGTTTTATGAACAGGATATCAATTCTAAAAATTGTAACTTTTGTATATACGAGACATAATTCACGATAAGGGTAGTTAATAAACCATTTTGAACGACGATAGGTTCGACGAGATGAATAATATTATTATAAATATATATTCAGATGATGTGACTTAACTAAAAATGATATCTTTCTAAAAATAGAAAGTTTCTGAAAATAGAAAGTTTTCGATTAAGCAACGTATAAAAATAATAGATGAGTATGATGTAACTTCAATATTTGGAGTTTTGGTTCTTAGGCGCGCAAGTGGATTTCTCATCAAAGGTGTAATGTTTTTGTTATACTATTTTGCTAGTTGCGAATGCTAGCTCTATCCGATCGATCCTTCGATATAATAAATTGAACGGTATAAATTACTAGGTCGCGGTTGAGCTCGTTGTCGAGTAGTTCGTGATCGTTTCGGTTATTTAATCTTCGGCTCCGATCAAGGTGAGTTCATAGCCTCGCTTTTGAACTATTTTAAATGTTTTTAACCCGCGAGGGAGATACTTGCTGTTTTATGAAAATGAGAACGCAATATGTTTTGATACTAAATATGATTCTATTCACTATTGAGTATATTCCTTTTACTGTGTGACCGTTAGTTGCCTAGTTGCAGGTGAACGCTAATGCATTAAATAGATCTATTGGGTTTGACAACCCTGTACGGGGTTTGAATCAGTTTGTGAGCACCTTGTAACGGACATTTTGTAGTTAGTATTAGAGACAGAGAAGTGTCACATACTTCGCGGACCATTTTTTTTCATTTTTATCCCTACGGGATGAATGTGTTCAAGTTTTGGAACTTGAGCCTTTTTAGTTTGGATAGCATTATTTTTTATAACTATGTCTTTTACGAGCAATGTTATATGTTTTGTTAAACCAAATATGCGTTCTAATTGTTATGTGTAAACTCTATGAATTCACTCAACGTTTTGTTATTTCTAAGCATGAATCTCAGGTTTAGGTATTGAAGATGGCTTGGATGGGACGGAACGCGGATATCAAGGACGGTGACTCGGTGAACTTGTGTCAATAAATGATAGAAATATTTTTAGAAATGAAGTCGTGATGTGACTTGTAGAATTAAATTTTCTACGCTAGTTTTGAGACCTTTGTACTCTGATTCTTTTCAAACGAAATAAATGAAATTCATTTAACAAACATCTCTTTTATAGTTGTTTGTTATGACTTGTGTGATTGTATCGTGATATAGCACCCCAAATGTTGTATTTCGCTGCGTAACGTATTTTGGGGGTGTTACGAATGGTGAAGCAAGAACACTGGTTTATAGCGAACTAGGTCTTTTTCAAAACCTGGACTATAACTGTTTTCGAAAAAATTTACGAGTCGTTCACCGTTGTCCGATATCAGTGTACATCGTTCCCGATCCCTTATGTGCCTTATGTGGTATATTTGATTGCATATTTATGGTGCGTAACAACGGTGGCGTGACACTTGGTATAGTAAAATTATATACGTGTATAATTTATCTATATATTATTTATATATATATATATATACGACATTCGTTTATGGTGTACGAGTATTTATATCTTGGTATTCATTCTTGCGAAGAGTTAATTTCTTTAAACATTTCGTTGCGATATTATAAAATCATTTTGTTCATGATGAAACATCGTTGTTATATGATGATCTTCGAACTTTTTCGCGACTTGACTTTTTCACCTTTTTGATGAGTTGATTCGTCGTAGTTTGTCAAACCCATTGGGTGATTTATTTTCGGACTTCGAGTATTGAATATTTTTCCCCATTACTTTTGAATCGCATATGTTGTTGTAACCAATTGTTTTGAAAAATTTCCAATTGTTGGGAGTGTGACTGTTATATGTCAATCCCAGGAACTCTTATTGTTTTGAAAAAAGACTATTAACTATATTTCGCCAATAAGTGTAGTTTGGAAATGGCTATTTTGGGAAGTTTCGAATAAAGTTGCCATTGTGTTCCGATTCTCTCGTATCGACATCTACTTAGTAAGTCATGAAATGTTTGATTCTGGAAATCTATGAGTTTTTGTGTTTGAAGGGAGTGTTAAGTCATTGGGTATGGCTTTGTATTGGCGTTTGGAGAACCGAACCGAGTTAACCTTATATAAACCGAAAACCGAACCGAATAAGGTCGGTTCGGCTCGGTTCGGTCATGTAGTTCGAAACTGACTAAGTGTCAGGTTTGAGCCGAACCGAACCGACAAAACCGAAATATATATCCAAAACCGAAAACCGAACCGAATAAGCTCGGTTCGGCTCGGTTTGTCGGGTCGGGTCGGTTTTCGGTTTAGTTTGCTCAGCCCTAGCTACTAGTATCTTTTAGTCCTTTAAATAAGCAACCAAAATAAGATATAAAAATATAACAAAAGTAGGTAAGCAACCAAAATCACTTTCCTTGTGTTCCTCTTGTATCCGAAACCAAATAAGCCCACGAATAAGCTATAATAAGCTTTTCGAAAGCTTATTTTCAAGCTAAATAAGAATAAGCTATATAGTACATAAATGTATTTCAACCATCATAAACACAATATCAAAATGGTCTTTTCTTGTTTTCCTTTCTCCTAGTTCGAACCATACAAACACCCTTAATATTTATTTCGTAACTTTTATTCTTTGATTTTTAGAAAATACCTTGTACAACAAACATCTATGCATCAATAGGTATTCAAAAGTACAAAAATATTTAAAAGAATGATGGCTTACAAAGAGGGTTTCAAAATGAGATTAGAGCTTAACCACAACCCAAATGTTGTTTAATGTACCCAAACACTAACGAAACCAATCCGGATGAACTCAAATCTTCATGTTATTGATCAAAATCAAAAAATATTGTTTGTGTGTTGTGAGGGTGTTCAGACGCAACAAGAAGAGTGAAGGAAAGAAAATGATTTTTAGTGTGTGTGAAATTTGAGACAAATATGTGTTTTTGAAAAGATATAAGACAAATGGATTTGTACATGCATGAGACAAGGTCCCTAAAATGGTGCCTTGTTGTTCCTTGTGGGTTTTGAATGCCTAGAGACTTCTAGGGGGATCCTAGGTACGTTTTGTCTCTTGTAGGGTTATCTAACGATCATAACTCGTGTTTTAAAACGTGACCCGGAGTTTTCTTATATTTTTAATGAATGTAAAAATATATTTACATAAACTTAGAGTATTCACGCCATATGTTTTATAAATAAACTGCTTTAGATTTAACATAGACTATTAACGAACTTGTCGGAACGCGTTGTTTGACATTTTAAGTCATTTGCGGGACAAACCTCCTGGAACTTGAACAATCATAGGTATAAGCATTCATATGAAAAAAATTCTAAGAATAAAATAACTATAGAATGCTTAACATAGAAATTGACTACCGTCAACACGGTCACCGATCCTGAGGTATTATTTTTGGTACTTGCTGTGACCATTGACCAAACTATATTAAATGATGTTTTGTAGATTGATGATTTTAAAACTGCGGATCGCAATAGCGAATTTATGTGTTGAACAAATGTCGTTGCTTGAATTGTACTGATTTTATTGTATAAATTGTTGTGTAAACAATGGAAGATGTGTTTTTAAAATTTCATAAACTGACCTTGTGGTGTCAAATAAATCTTCTTTTCAAAAAAATTTCCTTCTAAATAATAAGAATGGAAGATGAAATGATGCTATCTTCTTTTCTTTCTTTTAAAACAATCATGTTTTTATTTTTATTTTAAACTTTTTTTATGCCGAGAAAATGACTTACGCGTGTAGCGTATGAAAAAGGAACGTTTTGACGAGGATGGACATGATGTCGTTTGGTCCTCAATTACGCATAACTTGATCAACTATGCATAATTTAGGAAGAACCACGCTATATCGGGTAAATCATCACCCTTAAAATGCTTGATAATTGGGATAAATGTTTGGGTCAAGCTTTCGGTGTCACACCCCCAAACGGGGCCTGGACGGAATACGTGTCCGAGGGCGTGACGTCATCATAATCCGAACACAAGGCACAAGAGAACGACCACTAATGGACGTTTTGAAAATCATAACTCGTTGCATTGTTTATAATAAATAAGTTTTACATGATTTAAAAGAAATTAAACATTTGCGGAAGCATAAGTAAAATGTAGCGGAAGCATAATTTGGTTTTCAAAAGACAACGAGTATGATATTTTGATAAGTCTTGAAAGAGTATCATATTGCACGTAGACTCCACATAGCACATCAAGAAGTCCAAAGCTAAGCACCTGAGAAAAACATGCTAAAACGGTCAACATAAAGTTGAGTGAATTCATAGGTTTAAGTAAAACATTTATGAGGACCAAAAACGTTTAGTGAATACAGCTTCACTCAATGTATTACGAAAAACATTTAATAATCAGAAACGTTCAATCAAAGTAGTGTGGACCACAAGTTTACAGTACGCACGTGACAGTTATAGGAGATATAACTTCACGTACAAAGCACATGCGACAGTTATAACAAATACAACTTCACATAAAAAGGTATTTACGTTGCGCTAAGCTCATGACACCGAAGCTAATTACGTTTATAGCAGTACATTGCTAGGTTGAAACAAGCCCCCAATTAACCGGTGTCCCAATACCAACAGACCACCATTAATTCCACAATCGACATGACATATATCGGTTGTTCTTTTCGGGTTAAGTGGACCTCAAAGCGGATAGGGATTATTAGTCCCCAATAGATATATTGATTCACTCAGCGCTACCTCAAAAGGTACTTTCCGGTCAAAGAATTAACAGTTTCATGATACATTCGGGCAGTTGTGGGTTGTAAGCAATACTTAGGCAAACACAGTAAATAGGAATATGGTAACTGAATACATTGTGGTCCAATGGAAGAAATAACCATTTTATTTATAACAACTTTAAGATTTCAACTCCCATAAGTAGAAAAGAGTGCGATATCCAATCAAGTAACCAGGTTTGTAATTAGTGTGTAAACGAGTTTGAAATTCGGTAACGTAAACGAGCATGTTTCTCACCCCAAAAGATAATAAAACATTTATTCAAAACAAGTAAAATGTGGGGCTATGAACTCACCTTGATGTTGCAGAGCAACTAGCAGAAATGCAAATAATAAGCACAGCATAAACGGAGAACGGAACGGCTTGACCAAGAAGTTGCAGCTTAACTTAACGGCTAAATCTCACTAGCTTAGGATGATGAATTTGGGTTTACCGATGGATGAGTACATCAACGCGATACGTTGATAAGGGATTTGGGTTTCAAGTTGGATGAGTTTGGTGGTTGGTTAAATAAAATAAATCGAAAAACACACGCAAAGTATGTAATATATTCCGTATATATATTACATATGAAAAATGAACAATTATATAATTCATATGGTGAAGTATATAATAAAGACAAACATTCAAAAGGAAAAGTCGTAGTATATAATACTTTACAAGTATTATATAAGATACGTGATTAAAATATAATGGTAATAATATAATTCGACATGTTTTCGAAAGTCACTAATTAAGTTAATAAAAAGTTCTTGCGTAAAAGTAAATACACGTTTTAAAGTTACGAATTAGATAAATGATGTTTTTAAAGTTTTTACAAAACTTATTATTTTATTTATTAGAATCATAAAAATGATTAGTGTTCCGTTGTGCGTTTTAACTAAACTAGTTGCCTTGTTTATAAAAGTATAATTTTCGTTTATTTACCGATTTATTGTAAAATCACAATTTAATAATTTTAAAAACTATATAACTTTGTCATTTTATCGGGTTTCTAAAATAGTATAAACTTTAATGAAAATTTACTAAGTATAAGGATTTTTAGAAATTTCGGCATGACTTTGCCGTTTGTATGACGTTTCCATTTTTACCAAAACCATTGTGTTTCCCATTTAACCAATATAGATGTTGCAACATTTTCCGTGTGTTTCAATATGTATCTAAATTAGATCAATAAATAGCAAAATAATTGAAAACCAAACACACCCCTTAGTGGGGGCTGCTGTCCCAAACGCACCCCATGTGGGGGTGGTCAACAGCGAACCAAACGCCCCTTTAGGGCTGCTGTCCGCAGAACCAAACGCACCCTTTTTTTTTAGTAAAACCAATTGCACCCTACTTGGCTGTTTTACAGCCAACCAAACGCACCCTTGTGTTGTTTAAACCACGACACAAACACACCCCTTAGGCTGTTACTACAGCCAAACGCATCCTCTTGGCTGTTTTGTACAGCCAAACGCAGCCTCTTGGCTGTTTTGTACAGCCAAACGCACCCTTACGGGTGTTTTTCCACTAAACCAAACACCCTTTTCGGGTTGTAACACAAACAAACAAACACCCTTTATTTGGGTTATACAACCGAACAAAACAAACACTCCCGAAATTCAATCAAGCAACAAGAAAAGAAAAAAAAATTATAAATAAAACCACACATATTTATTATAAGTTTTTACAAAAATTAAAACCATCCAAACTATA
>BQNB010011539.1:53879-81149 GCA_026074375.1 Tanacetum coccineum
ACGCATCTTCCGGTTTACTACTTTGATTTTATTGATTTCTTTTGAGATTATTCTTATATGTATTTATAAGTATTTATATTTATATTATATATATAAAAGGTGTAGTTTCGAAGCAATCAAAAACCATAAAGGTTTAAACTTTATGCTTATTTGTATTTATCTTATTTTTTTAAATTTATTTTCATAGCTTATTTGAAAACTTATATGGTTTTGAGCTTAATGGGCTTAATAAATAAGTCAAAAGTGTTAGTTTGGTTTTTGTGGATCTCGGCCCAAAACCAAGCCCAAACCATGAGCTATAAGCCACGGCTTGGCTTAATTGGTGGCTTTTTTGTGTAGCTTATTGTATAAGCTAAAAGCTTATTTGTTTATTTATTTACTTATTGATTGATCTATATATTTCGTTTAGGCTTATTGGGCCTAAAAGCCCAATAAGGGTCCATTAAGGTTTTCGGCTTATTTTTATAAGGGATAACGGTTATTTTGAACTTACAAGTAATACGTATTAATATCGTATCTTGAATAATTACAAAACCTATGTTTATGATAAGACGTTTCATTTTTTACAAGCGTTAAACGGTATATAGAGCGTAGGAAATAGTTTTGGGTTAAGTAAAGAGATTTGGCGAATTGTAAAATATATTTTGAAAGCGTTTTGGATAAAAGTCTATGACTTTGGAAAACTAATATATACGAACAGGTCATGCTGAAATTTCATAAAATTTCTATACTTAGAATTATTTTAAAATTTTATTTTTATAAATCTCGACTAAAAGACTAAAACATATTACTTTTGTACTTAATAAATAATATTCACATGTAGGTTGATTAAATAAATTTAAATACATATTTATATAAATATTTCAAATATTTTCTCAATATCGACAAAAAGATAAAATAATAAATATTATTACTTTAATACCCGACTAAAAGACGAAAAATATATTTTTATAACTTTTATAAATATAAAACATCTAATGCGTATTACGTAAATTAAAAACGTACAAACATTTATAATTGAAATTCCTTAGCTAAAAATTTTAGGTTACCGGCTAAACTGTCAAAACTTATTTATTTTATCTAATTTTATATTATACTATATAATTTATATAAACCTTCGTAATACGTTTTACCGAGTCAAAACCACTACGATTACTACACAACCAACAATACTAAAGCATTTTTCTAATATTTGTACAACTACTTTCTAAATCCTTAAGCATATTTGTAATTCACGTCGTACTTATTCTGAACCCGTCCATTTATTCTTTAGGTCGTGACTGTGTACCGTCGTCCTTTACTGTGTGATCATTCTACAAGCCTTTTCACTACTTCATTTCACCAATCAAGGTGAGTTCGTAGCCCCGCATTTTACCGTTTTACATTACTATTTTTGGGGTGAAAGCATTGCTTGTTTTTAAACCTTGGACACAAATTTTTCTTGAATACTTTGCTTGTTTACGTGTTGACTAAGTAGCGATAACTCACCATGCCCTACTATCATGAACCGTTAGTTACCTTGTGTAGGCGCGAGTGTTATAAATAGATCTATTTGGGATTGACATCTCCGTTCGGGTAAGTAGCTCTTACTAGTTCGAGAGACGAACTAACGAACGTATACCATGTCAGAATGCGGATGTTTCGGGTTGAACATCTACCAAGGCACTTAATATCTTATTATGTCTGAAATTGATTGGCATACAAACTGTCTGAGCCTCAGTGTCATGAGCTTAGAGCAACGTAAATATACTTTTGTGATTGTTGTATGTGTTACAATGATCATGCGTTTTAAATTATTATGTTCCATACTTATGATATAACTAAACCTGCAAATTCATCTACTTTATGTTGACAGTTTTAAGCATGCTTTCAGGTACTTGATTTGGATTCTTATTTGAACTGCTGTGTGGTATCTTCCTGCTGTCTGACTACACTTTTCAAGACTTATCTATTTAGCACACTCATTGTCATTTTAAACGTTTTATGCTTCCGCTACCACGTACTTATGTTTCCGCAAATCTTTTTATTATGCTATGAAATGATGTAATACTTATTTATCTTTCAAATCAATGTAATGAGTATAAATGTCTTTTTAAAATGCCCTATAGAGGTCGTTCTCTTGATTTTGTGTGATGTATATTATGACATCACACCCTCGGACACTTATTCCGACTAGACCCGGTTTGGGGGTGTGACAAAAGAAGTCATTTTCATAATAATGATGTGTCAATTAATAAACGAATTCCGTTCTCGTTTATTAAAGTTGGTACGATTGATTAAACAATTATATCGTAGGGTTTCGGTCGAGTCTTAATCCTTAAGCGTTTTTGAATAACAATAATTTTTTTATTGTCATCTTGTTATTTTCATTTTATTATTTAGGTTTTTGTTTTTAAACAACAATTTCATGTGTCTAGTTTCCAATATTTCTTGAAATGGTCACCCTTTATAGCATTCAGACCTAAGACTAGCATATCTGAATCCCCGATAGCATCTTACTATATGCATTTTATTCATTTATATGGCTATCATCGTCCTTATTATATATGTACACTTGTCCACTAAATTTGTTTTGTAGCACGAAACTAACCCTTGATGTAGGTTAAGCCTTTGTAACAAATTTGATCCATGGATTAGCTACTCAATGTACAAGGAGATGCAATAGTCATAGGGGAGCAATGAGCTAGGGGGAGGTTGGGAGTCTTTAGGTACATAGCATGGAGTTGTTTAAACTGTGATGATAGGAGCAAGACTTTACTAGGATGATGCATGCTCGCATTCGTAAGAAAAGAAGGAAGTGTAGCATAATACTCACCTTTTGATGAAGAAGGCTTGGAGTGCCCAACTTTTTTGCTTCGGCTATAGGGGGAGAAAGAGTGTAAACGAGTAACTTTTACATTTTACTATGAGTTACAGTTTACATATTTTGACATCATCAAAAAGGGGGAGATTATTAGTGCAAATATTATGATATTTAATCTATAAAGTCTCTTTGTGTTTTGGAGATGACAAACATGTAACTTGTAATACATAACGTAAAGGCGCAAGTTACTCGTAATCACAAATCATCAAAGCATACATACATCAACATCTCTCGACATCTCAAATATACTTCAACACAGGTTTGAATATGTTTGTTATATTGCATTATGATCAAACAATATAACATACTATAGAAAATGTCTAAATAATATTTCGGAGTCACTACGTAAAAGTTGACGTAAATATTTTTATTTAGACGTAAGTTTTCACTTGACGTAAACTTAATTTACGATCAAAGAAATAGATTTTTGGTCTTACACTTTACATTTTTATAAATGTAAAAAACATTTTTTTACAAAATTAATTAGACAAACTAGATTTGTATAAATAAGAAATTTTTTATTTGGTAATTATTTCAAAATTCATATCTAGCCATTTCCCCCCTAAAACAGGTCCTACCTTCACCAAATAAACATTTCACCACAAAAAGACAAAAACATGAGTGTATGTCGGACGGTCCCTTATTTATTCGGATGGTCCCCTAATATATCTGGGACCGTCGCTACCTGACGAACAGTTTTTAGCTCACTGTATATAGTGGATCATTTCTTACTTAAAACCAACCTTTTTCACATAGTTTAAATCAGATTTTCTCCCATGTTTAGCACATGTTTCATACTTTTAAAACCATCAAAAACCCTTGATCATAATGCTTCTAACTCTCATTTTTTGTAAGCATACTTCCCCTTGATCATCCATATATGCAAGCTTAAAGATCTTGCTATCCACACACATATGAAGATCCACCAAACAAGAATAGTGCATTTATTATCTTCATTTGTTAAAGGCTTTTTATCAGTAAAAGTTCAACATCATCAAGCTTAGTTTTTTTGATGTTTAGATTAGGCTCTTATATACATTTGACTATTATGTCTTATATCTCACTTTGTATCATCATCATCATGCATTACTTAGATTAGAGATTAGGTGGTTTATGTGTTTAGGCCTTAAAACATAAGGTTTGTTATATTGAGCCACAAAACATAACTGTTTTTGTTATACCCGAAGAAGAGCTCTACATTTAGCTTCGTTTCGGAAAATATTGTAAGCGACGTAGAGGTTAGTTATGTTAGGCCATAAACATAACGAGTTTGGTTGTACCTGAAGAAGGACTCGACATTTGGCTTAGTGTCGGAAAATAATGTAAGCGACGTTGTAAGGTTTTCTCTGCCGAGAAGGGAGCTTGTTGACTACTGAAGTAACTCTCGAGTTAGGTACCCGGGGAGTGGAGTAGGGCGAAAAGGAGCTTCGTGACCGAACCACTATAAATCATCGTGTTCAGTTTGCGCTTTTTTACCTTTCGCTTTACATCTTTATTTAAATTTGTAACACCCGCCCCGAGGGGCATCGGATTGTGCAGCGGAAATTAGCAATTTGGTGTTACTAAATAGTATCCTTCACTACGATAATAGAAAATGACTCAAATAAGAAGTTTTACTAAGCATGTGTTCCATAATTTTTCAGAGTTAAAATACGTTTAGGTCCCACAGAATCGCAACCACCGTCTATTACAAACATTGAAAGACAATTGTTTTCAAATAAAAGACATTGTTTTTAAACACAACATAAGGCATTGTTTTTTAAAGACCGGAACACACAAGTAGTCTTTCCATAAAATCCACCACATGCATGACACCGCCATGCCATCGTTGCATTCAGCCTTGGTTACCTGGGATAAAACATGTTTAAAACGTCAACAACAAAGTTGAGTGAAATTCATAGAGTTTAAATTAATCAATAAGTAAAAACCTTTGAACACATTATTAGTTCTCGAGAAAACAATGCAACAAATGCACTGTATAACAATTTCTTTTCTTTCACGCAATAAGCTCATGACACCGAACGTTAACAAGACATATGGCAATTCATATGTTAAAGTGCCCCAAACAAGGTATTATTGTCATATACCTACTAATTTCTAATAACAAAATGTCCGTTTGACAGGGTGTTCACCAACGGATTCAAACCCCGGACAGGGTTGTCAAACCCAATAGATCTATTTAATGCATTAGCGTTCACCTCACAAGGCAATTAACGGTTCATGAAATAAGGGACTTCGACAATAGCAACTTATGCGGAAACAATCTCATAATCGGGTCCAGCATACCATAAAATCATATGTGTTCGATTTATAAAACAAACATGTATCCCCCTCGCGGGTTTAAAAACATTTAAAATAGTTCAAAATCGAGGCTATTAACTCACCTTAAGCAAAGATCCAATTCAATCAAATCAACAAGTATAATACATATATAGCGGTACGTGACTAAAAGTATAATATATCATATATTGCATATTTGCATATACATATACTTGTCACTATTACGTATATACAATCATATACTACAATCTCCAAGTGCGACAAAAAATATTTCTCATTGACGTACTTAACCATATTACCACATTTTCAATAAAGTTTCCATTTTTAGAAAGTTTACCGAAAGTAAGGATAATATAATCCGAACTTCATATTTCATTATTAATTAACTAACATTACGAACCCTTTGCTTATTATAAATTATGTTCAAAATTTTACCCAAATTTGACTTTTAAAGTCAAAGTTCGTAGTTGACGTTTTACCCCAAAAATTACCCAATCTTGACTTGGCCGTAAAACATTCATTTTTAGGAGTTACAAGGCCCACCTTATATCAAAACAAACCTTAGAACATCCTTTATCATATTCAAAAGCCTAATTTGCATTTCAAAATTTTCTCGACACGCTATGGTCAAGTCAAACTTTCTGGTCAACAAAAGTCAACCCAAAATCATACCAAATCACATTTTTAGCAAAATCTAACTATTCCAACATGTTTAACTAGCCTAAAAACATATACTAAAACCATCAAACATATGTTCATACATGAAATACTTTCAAATCCATTTTGCACTTAAATCATCTAGCAACAACCAATATATACATAATACAATCAAATTAATCAACACATAACCATAAGTAATTACTCATAAAGCTAGAACAAAGATTTGTTTTGTTACCCCCTTGGTCAAACCGTATGGACGAACACCCAAAGACCAAACCAAAACCTTTTTTAAAAAAACCTCTTGCTAATAACAACAATCTAGCAACAAGAAACACACCTTTATGCTTGAAAACTTCATGAATCAACCAAATATCTAACTTTCTCAAAACTCAATGCATGTGAGTTTTTAATAGTGGGAAACGTAGCTCTTGATATAAGGATTAATATGGTATAGGTAGATTGTATTGCATGTCGAAAATAAAATGGTGGTGATGGTATTTGTGGCTTGGCCGGTCGTAGAGACAAGAGAGGAGAGAAAGAGATGAATTTTTTTTCTAAAAAGTGAAATGGAAGTATTATGCTTCCTTTTATAGAAATGGACTTTGACCATTTGTCAATTTTAATCCCTCCATCTTTAATATCTTCTAAAACTAGCACTAGTTGATAAAACTCGGCCATAAAACTCGGGTCACCACTTTCGTAAATATTTTAAATCCGTCCTACTAAATTTTGATTTAAAACGTTTAATAATAGTTAAAACTTCATAAAACACGACCTTTAAACACAGTTTTCGCAAAAACTCGGGGAAACGACGAAAATACAAAATTAACATATTTACGCTCTCGGAGTAGTAAAATAAAATAAAAAATTTGACTTTATTAAACACTAAAGACAAACAAGAACTAAATCACAGAATGAAATTTACCTTATAATTAAATATTTTCATCAAACCATATATAACATAAACGGCTATAACTAGTTACGTATAAAAATAAGCGTCTTAGTTCGGGATAAACGTTGACCTGAAACTCGGGTTGTTACATTCTCCCCACCTTTAGGGAGTGACGTCCCGACACTCAGCTCGTCTTATCCACTCTCTCTGCTTTGTCCTTACTTGTAAAGAGATGAGGGTACTTTTTCTTAATTTGATCCTCACGTTCCCAAGTAAACTCTAGACCTCATTGCGAATTCCAACGAATTTTAACGATTGGTATCCGACTCTGCTTAAGTCGCTTAACCTCTTTATCAACAATTTCTACTGGTTCCTCAATCATATGCAACTTATCGTCAACTTGAATCTCATCCATCGGAACAACAATATCACCTTCCACTAAACACTTCTTAAGATTCGAAACATGGAATGTACTATGAATTCCCTTCAATTCTTTAGGCAATTCCAACGTATAAGCTACAAGACCAACTCTAGCTAGAATCTTAAATGGCCTAATATAACGTGGACTTAACTTTCCGCGCTTTCTGAAACGAACAGCGCCCTTCCATGGCGATACCTTGAGTAATACCATATCACCAACTTCAAATTACAACGGCTTAAGTCTCTTATCTGCATAACTCTTCTGGAGACTACGAGCAGCTAACAAACGGTTCTTATTCTGGACAATCTTCTCGGTCGTATCATTTATCAACTCTGGACCGGTGAGTTGGCTATCCTCAACCTCACTCCAGCATACAAGTGATCTACATTTTCTTCCGTACAAAGCCTCATATGGTGCAGCCTTAATAATCGCGTGATAACTATTGTTATATGAGAACTAGACCAATGGCAAATGGCAATCCCAACTACTTCCAAAGTCAATCACACAGGCACGCAACATATCTTCCAGCATTTGTATTGTCCTTTTACTTTGACCATCTATTTGAGGGCGGTAAGCGGTACTCATATCCAAATTCGTCCCTAACGCCTTCTAAAGCAATCTCCAGAAATTAGACGTAAAATGGCTATCTCGATCCGAAATGATCATAACAGGTACACCATGCCTACATACTATCTCCTTCAAATACAGTCGTGTGCGTTTCTCCATACTAACCATTTTCTTCATCGGTAGGAAATGAGCTGATTTGGTCAGTCGGTCGACTATAACCTAAATCGTATCAAACCCACTTGACGTTCTCGGCAGTTCACTCACAAAATCCATAGTAATTCTTTCCCACTTATAAACTAGAATCTCAGGTTGTTGCAGCAACCTAGACGGTTTATGATGCTCATCCTTAACCTTCGCAAAAGTTAAACACTTACTAACATACGTGGCAATATCCGCTTTCATGTTCAGCCACCAATACAATGGCTTCAAGTCTTGGTACATCTTGTACGATCCTAGATGGATGGAATACTTGGACTTATGCGACTCATGCATAACCAAATCTGTCAATCTACTGAATAGAGGTAACCATACACGATTCCCAAAACAACGCGTTCCATCAGGGCAAAACTCGAATATTTGCTTAATCGATCTCCCCAAATTCTCTGTCTTTACATTCTTTCCTTTCATTGCTTCCTCCTGAGCTTCACAAATTTGCTTCGGTAAATCATTATGAACAATCATCATCAAAGCTCGAACACACAATGGCTTATCCCTTTCCTTGCGACTTAAGGCGTCAGCCACAACATTTGCTTTTCCAGGATGATACAAAATTTCACAATCATAATCACTCAACAACTCAATCCATCTCCCGTTGTCTCAAGTTCAACTCTTTCTGATTCAAAATATATTGCAGGCTCTTGTGATCGGTGAAAACCACACACTTCGTTCCATACAAGTAATGTCTCCATAATCTAAGAGCGAAAACAACGGCTCCCAATTCCAAATCGTGAGTAGTGTAATTCTCTTCATGGACTTTCAATTGTCTAGAAGCATACGCTATCACTTTCTCTCTTTGCATCAACACGGCTCCATAACCCTTAAGAGATGCGTCACAATACACCACAAAATCTTTCGTTCCTTCGGGCAACGCTAAGATCGGTGCACTACACAACTTCTGCTTTAACGTCTGAAAAGCTTCTTCTTCTTCTTTTCCCCACTCGTATTTCTTATTTTTCTGAGTCAACTTAGTCAGTGGCTTAGAAATCAAAGAAAATCCTTCAATAAACCTCCTATAATACCCAGCCAATCCAAGAAATTGCCTCACCTCCGTTGGCGTCGTCGGTGCAGCCCAACTCTTAATGGCTTCGATCTTGGCAGGATCAACATGAACACCACTACAATCAATCACATGACCCAGAAATTGTACCAAATCTAGCCAAAAATCACACTTCGAAAACTTGCAAATCAAGTCACTCTTTCTTAAGCAGCTCTTCACAAAGTATCTTCAAAATGCTCCAGCTCTTTCTCGTCTTTAGAATAAACCAAAATATCATCGATGAACACTATGACGAACTTATCAAGATATGGCTTACATACTTGGTTCATTAAGTCCTTAAACACAGCAGGTGCATTAGTCAATCCAAACGGCATTACTTGGAACTCAAAGTGACTATACCGAGTTTTAAATGCAGTAATCGGAATGTCTTCTTCTTTAATGCGTAACTGGTGATATCCTGATCGCAGATCGATCTTAGAATACACACTCGAATCTTGCAGTTGATCAAATAAATCGCCAATTCTTGGAAGAGGATAACGATTCTTGACAGTCAACTTGTTCAACTCGCGATAATCTATACACGTCCTAAAAGATCCATCTTTCTTTTTCACAAACAAAAACGGTGCTCCCCACGGTGATGAACTTGGACGAATAAATCATTTCTCCAACAGTTCCCAATTGTACCGACAACGTCTTTCCAATCATCAAGAACGGTGCCAATCTATACTGGTGCAGCGTGCAACAGGTTCAGCCCTCGGTACTAGACATTCGAAATCTACCCTTGGCCTCGCTGGTGTAGTCCTGGCAACTCCTCAGGAAACACCTCAGGAAAATTACGACTTACAGGCACGTCTTCCATTCGTTTCTCTTTTGAGTTACTCTCCGTAACGTGTGCCAAAAACAAATGACAACCTCGCTCGATATACTTACGGGCCTTGATACACGAAACAACCTTCAAGTCGAATACGTCCTTGTCCACCAGTTCGAACGATCAACGTCTTATCCTCTATAGTAAACTAATAAATTTCTCGCCACTGATGATAATGGAATCGTGCTTGACAAGCCAATCAATACCGATGATGATGTCAAACGTACCAAGCTCAATCGGCATAAGATCGATTTCAAAAACATGGTTTACAAAACTCAAAGTGCAACCTTTCAAAATAGTGTTCGTACTAGCTATCCTTCGCCGACACTAACTCTACGCAGTCATAACAAATCTCTCTATTTTAATAACTCGTTTGATATCGAGAAATGAACTAAATCTAGTATTCACAAAACTCCTATCGGAACCCGAATCAAATAAAACAGAAGCATATCGGTTATTTAGTAGAAACGTACCAGTAACCACATTCGGACCCTTTGGCTCAACGTCCTTAATAGCATAAGCTCGACCACGAACTTCTCCAACTCTTCTTGCTTCACTCTTCAACATCGGTTCCTAGTAGACCTTTGCCCCCCCCCCCGTCACTTCACAAGTCATGAACAAGTCCAAACAAGTTGAAGCGTTAACACATTCGTGCAACACCTTCTCTTATAGTACCACATGACTTGTGTCCAACATTACCACAACTTGTGTGCACTATAATCGTACACTGACCAATATGACGAGTAAAACAACGTTCACACAAAGGAAGCTTTCCATGAATAGGAGCGGAAACCATGGCCACAGCGCATTTCCTTGCTTTTGGTTATTCTGCAAAGTCTGAAGAGAGTTATCCCTTTGATTTCCCTTACCACTACTATTTCTACTTTGAAAGCTCTCCCACTTTCGCTTCTTACTTTCTAAAATTCTTTCATTTCTAGCTTACGACTTCTACTCCATCAACTTGTGAGCCATACGCGTAGCTTCATTCAGATCAGCAAGATTAGAAGATGTCACTTCACCTTTGATGTTATCCGTTAATCCTCGGATATAAGCATCAACCTCTACTCTTTCTGGTTTAACCATTCTCGGACACATCAATGCAAGCTCATTGAATCTCTGAGTATAAGCAACAATGTCATACTCCTTAACCTTCAAGTTCCATAACTCGTGCTCCATACGTTGGATTTCTTCTATCGGACAAAACTCAGCAGTCATCAATTGCTTCATTTCAGTCCAAGGCATTTGGTTCATAATCTCCAAACCCATAGTTGCAATCTTAGAATTCCACCAGGTTTAAAGCGTTCCTATCCAATGTACACACAAACCTAACCTTCTTTCCCTCTGCACATTCACTGATTCCAAAAACACTCTTAGTTTTCTCGAACCATCTTCTTAATTCAATAGCTCCTTCAATCCCACGAAAGACAGTAGGATTGCACTTCATAAACCCAACAAAAGTGCACTCACGAACAGCAGGTGCAGTGTCTTGACCCCTAACTGGCCCAGATCCACTAGCATCATTCCTGACCTTTGCTTGCCTTTCCCGCTCAGCAGCAATAGCGGCATCAACACTTTCTTTAATCAATCGACGCATAGCAAGCTTTAGTCTATAGGTGCAGACATATTGGAGGTCATGATCTAATCATGTCATATAAAAAACAATCTGATAAGCATTCATAACATGATATGTTCATAACATGATATGTTCATAACATGATATGTTCATAACATGGTATAATGACTAATCAATCACAACAACAGTCCACCACATCAAGTAGTAATCAAAAGATAGTCATTCATTTTTCATCACAAGAGAGTTAATACATAGTTGCGTTGTTTCATGAAATGATACAAATCGTTACAACCAATAGCATCAATTCTACTAACTGAGGACTCAGTTTAGTGATTACACAACAAAAGAAACTACAGTTGAAACTAAACTACTACGAATCCAACAGGAATCCTTGTCGGCTCAACGAAGGACACTCATCAGCTTCATCAGAACAGATGATAGCTTCATTCGGTCTTTCTTCAAACACAAATCCCCTACGAATCATATCTTAATAGAACTCATGAGCTCGAACTCTAGTCCAATAGAGATCTCTCTCGACTCGTTCATGAATTCTGCAATGCGAAGAAATGTTGTTGCTAAACTTGTTTTTTATCTTCTTCAGTCTCTTCGTTTATTTTTCTTACACTCAGTTTTTTTTTTTCACGCAAAATGAAAGATAAAAATAAATACACATTACTGATCTACTCACCCCATTGTTCCATTGCAGCAGTTCCTTCCTTGCTCCAAGCCTAAACCACTTCATTAACCCAAATCCAAAAGATCAACTTACCATAGAACTTATCCATTGCCTTTCCTATCTTCTCGTGACCAATGCATACGCCCGTCCTCGCGAACCCAACGACACTCGTCTCGAAAAATTGACCATTCGACCAAAAAGAGAGTCAATATCCCGTCTCATGAAGCCAGGTAGCAATCTATCACCATCCTCTCGAGGAATAGCAGCAGTAGACGATTCACCTACCTCATAGATACTACAGGAAAAGTCTCGTCCTCATGCTCAATCGGATTCTCAACCTCAATCTCATCATCAGGTTCAAACTCAAAAGTAGGCGGCGGAGGATTAAGAGGATCCAAAAAACCACACCTTTCGTAATGATATGTCAACTCTGGCTCATTCTCATCTTCACAATGAGCGAACTTCCATATCATCTTCTTCTTCTTGAGGATCTTCTTCCTCCTCAAATTCATCTTTCTCGGGTCCTCGTCTTCATCCACTAAGACAGGCTCGGGAACAACAGGAACATCATCGTGTTGATTTGGCTCAATAACGGGTACATCATCCACATAATCAAGAGGAATCTCGTTCACCATGATAATCTAGAAAATACCATATAATACTTACTTAATAGCGTATCACTTCCTATTATCATTCAATAGCGTTCCAATGATAATACTATTATTAAAATAATAGTTCGCATCAAAGCGCAACAAATAAAATTCGCAATTCGCGACCTTCTCGATCCGCATATACCTTAATTATATTTCAAACTTATATAGTATTAGTTGTCATATAATCGCATGACATTTCATGCATACAACACATGCATAAATGCACCAATAGACAACAACTTATGCATCCAACACATGCATAAATGCACCAATACAATACGCTTTATGCATCCAACACATGTATAAATTTATCCGTACTTAATCAATAATACATATAACACATACGTACTTATACTTACACATAACAATTAATAAATGTACCTTACATGTAACCAATGGCAACGCGGAGTATCGGCGAGCGTGTAGAAGAGTTATAGTTTAGGTTTTTCAAAAAGACTCGATCTAGTTCTTTACAACTCTAGACTCTTGATATCACTTTGATATCTAAAATGATTACAATCTGAGTTTTGAAAACAACCTAGTTCTCTACAACCAAAGCTCTAATACCACTCTGTAACACCCGCCCCGAGGGGCAATTGGACTGCGCAGCGGAAATTAGCAATTTGGTGTTACTAAATAGCATCCTTCACTACGATAATAGAAAACGACTCAAATAAGACATTTTACCAAGCATGTGTTCCATAATTTTCCAGAGTTAAAATGCATTTAGGTCCTATAGAATCGCAACCACCGTCTATTACAAACATTGAAAGACAATTATTTTCAAATAAAAGACATTGTTTTTGAACACAACATAAGGCAATGTTTTTGAAAGACCAGAACACACAAGTAGTCTTTCCATAAAATCCACCACACGCACGACACCGTCCACGCCATCGTTGCCATTTCTAAGTTTCCCTTGGTTACGTGGGATAAAACATGTTTAAAACGTCAAGCAACAAAAGTTGATTTGAAATTCATAGAGTTTAAATTAATCAATGAGTAAAAGCCTTTGAACACATTATTAGTTCTCGAGAAAACAATGCAACAAATGCAATGTATAACAATTTCTTTTCTTTCACGCAATAAGCTCATGACACCGAACGTTAACAAGACATATGGCAATTCCATAAGTTAAAGTGCCCACAAAACAGGTATAATTGTCATATTCTACTATTTTTCTAATTTCTAAGTATAAAATGTCTGTTTGACAGGGTGTTCACCAACGGATTCAAACCCCGGATAGGGTTGTCAAACCCAATAGATCTATTTAATGCATTAGCGTTCACCTCACAAGGCAATTAACGGTTCATGAAATAAGGGACTTCGACAATAGCAACTTATGCGGAAACAATCTCATAATCCGGTCCAACATACCATAAAATCATATGTGTTCGATTTATAAAACAAACATGTATCCCCCTCGCGGGTTTAAAAACATTTATAATAGTTCAAAAGCGAGGCTATGAACTCACCTTAAGCAAATATCCAAATCAATCAAATCAACAAGCGCAATAAACTTCATGTCTCAACCGCGACCTATATAATACATATATACATATACATATACTTATCACTATTACGTATATACAATCATATACTACAATCTCCAAATTGCGACTAAAACATATTCTCATTGACGTCACTCGACTAATATTTACCATGTTTCATAAAGTTTCCAATTTTAGAAAGTTTACCGAAAGGTAAGGGTATATTATAATCGAACCTCATATTACATTATTAATTAACTAACATTTACAAACCCTTAGCTTATTATAAAACTTCATTCAATTATTTACTCAATTTTGACTTTCAATAAGTCCAAAGTTCAAAGTTGACTTTCACCTCAAAAATTACCCAACTTGTCTCGCTAGGTAAAAATGATTGTTTTTAAGGAGTTACAAGGCCCACCTTATATCAAAACGAACCTTAGAACATCCTTTATCATTATCAAAAGCCTAATTTATATTTCAAAGATTTTCTCGACACGCTATGACTAAGTCAAACTTTCTGGTCAACAAAAGTCAACCCAAAAATCATACCAAAACTCATTTTTAGCAAAATCCAACCATTCCAATATGTTTAGCTAGCCTAAAAACATGTACCAAAAATATCAAACATGTGTTCATACTTGAAATACTTTCAAATCCATTTTGCACTTGAATTATCTAGCAACAATCAATATATACATAATACAATTAAATTAATCAACACATAACCCTTTTAAAAAAATCAACATATAACTATAAGTAAATACACACAAAGCTAGAACAAATATTAGGTTTGCTTCCCCCTTGGTCAAACCGTACAGACGAAACCACAATACCAAACCAAAACCTTTTCAAATCAAACCAAGCCTTCACAACAACAATCTAACAACAAGAAACACACTCTTATACTTGAAATCACTAGAACTTGACCAAAAACCCAACTTTAAAAATACTTAGTGCATGTAAGGTTTTCTTAGTGGGAAACGTAGCTCTTGATATAAGGATTAATGTGGTATAAATTGATTGTAATGCATGTAAGTAATATATTTTTTATTTTTGACACTGAAATTTGTGTTTGTGTGTTGGTTCGAACGACAATGAAGGGAGAAGCAAGAGAAATATATTCTTTTTGGTAAAAGAGTTATGTATGTGTATGTCCCTTTATATAGAAAGAAACTTTGACCATTTGACAACTTTAGTCCCTCCTTTCATAAGTCCTTGCAAAGTTAATACAAAATGGTTATATTTTTATTACTTAGTCAACTAAAACACGGGTCACCATTTGTTTCGTAAAATTTTAAATCCGTCCCACTAAATATAGTTTAAAACGTTTAATAATAGTTAAACCTCGTAAAACACACACATTTAAACAAGGTTTTTACAAAAACTCGGGGAAACGTCAAAAAAATACAAAAATAACATATTTACGCTCTCAGAGCAATAATATAAATTTCTGACTTCCTTAAACACTAAAAACAAATAGAAACCAAATCACGGAATGAAATTATCCAATAAATGGAAATTCTCATCAAACCTTATATAGCATAAACGACTATAACTAGTTACATAACTAAAATAACTATCTTAGCTAGGGATAAATGTTGACCTGAACTCGGGTTGTTACACAAACCTCCATCGCCAGGACCAAGTATTATTCATTACTGTCAAAGAGGTCTTTTAAAAGTTTATGAGGTGTAGGTGTAAGACAACATTAACGGAAATGGAAATGGACGTGATACATTTGGGGAGTGACTTTTGGGTGAATTTGGGGTGAAAGAGTTAGCTAATTATTTATAACGAAACACCGCAGAATTGGTTGCGTAATACCAAAGTCTCGTACAAATATAGAAAACTCTACACAACATTACACAATCTCTGTTACTTTATCCTATCTTGACTCTAATATAAACATTAAGGCAGAGATGGAGCAGCCCGTATATTTTTTTCACTCTTTTTTATATACATTTTTATATAGATTTTTTTCGTACACTTTTGTCTTGCCATTGCTTAAACATATAATACATCATGAGGGTTTATAGATACACCCCTACACTTGAACTTTTACATATTTGATATTTACAATCTAACTAATGACCCGAATTGAGTTGGATCAAAATAACATGGAGATCATTTGACAAACATATGGGGGTATTGACTTAACTTTTCTTCCCCATTCTTCCACGAAATAAATACTACCATGAATCCTAATCGTTCCAAAACAGTATTTACAAAGATAAGGACTTAGCAAACGTGTACTCAATAATTAACTTGTGTTAAAACAATAATGTACTAAAGGTGAGTACATACAAGGTAGGCTAAGGCGATTTGGGTGTAATAATTGGTTCAAGGGTGACAATTCTCTTCATTAATAGTCCGGCTTAACTAGAAAATTACAAGAATCATGAAAAAGAATAGGCTCAAAAGGTTGTACTAGGGGTATTCTGCACTAAAAATGAGTGCATGGCAAAGGTGTGTGATTGTTACATGATCGATGTGACCATAATAACAATTACAAGTTTAAAACATAGGTTAATCCTAGTGCCTCTTATCTAGCAAATTCTAATACTGACTATGTGGTCTCGAGATGCATCACAAAAAGAAGTTCTAGAATTTTGATATACTATCGGTACACTCATATAATTTAATACCGATACCAATGCTTCAGAAAAGGCGACAAAGACCATACGTACACATCCGTAACGACGGAATAGACACATATGACTGCATTCGAACCTTAACTCGAGAAAGCTAAAGGTATAAACTATCTTGGGTATCAATAATGGATATCCGGATTCCTAAAGATCTAAAGGCGAACTTTACATTTTTGGGGTAGAATTTTGAGGGTTTTTATGCCAGTCATACACATTCCTATCCATGAGACGCTATTAATACTCGGTTTTCGTCGGTATGTGCCATAAAAAAATTTAAATTTTGGTCAAAATTACCTTTTTATGCTATGTTTCGATATATTACCCATCATTTTAAGGAACAAGCAAATAGCAAATGAAAGAATAGTTCTAAGGCTTATTTTCCCCCTAAACTTAAGTTGAACGTTGTTCCCAATGTTCTATAGAAGTATCCGTAAAAACGAATAAAGGGAAAAGAAAACAAGTAAAAGAAAGTAGTACTCCCCTGGTTTGCTCAATAATGGAGAAGAAACATGCGATAACTGGTTAAATCGTCCTCCAAGAGTCATGCAATGAAAACTTCCTAAGAACTTCCAAGATTCTTCTTGTCAAATATAACTTGTAATCAAAGACAAAGACAACTACACCAAGCATAATATCGTCGAGATAGATATATACAATGAGAGTTTAGGGTTTTGACTCTATGAAAGCAGTAAAGATAGGATTAGAGTAATGATGTAATCATGTTTATAAAAGAATTACAAATTTTAAATGTTGTGCAAATTATTTTTTCGAAAATACTTGAACTTTTTTAAATTTTCTTGTAGCTGGGCTTACGACGCCGTCAAGATTAATCCTGACGCTGTCTCCAGGCTCTGAGAGAAATTTTCTTTTCGTTTTCTTTAAAAAACTTCCTACACGCGATTATATAAGTTATTTCCTGTATGAAATTGCTGCATGAAACTTGTGATTAGTCAATACAATCATATGACTCGAAAATGACGCGAATTAATCTAAACAATTTATTTTAAATGTTTGAATTGGTTCTTATAAACCGGATATTTCCCCTACACTTATTTTGTTGCAAAATACATTTGATTGTAAATAAGACGAAGTTACAAACAAACAAAGCATGATTACAAAATAATTCAAACATAATAAGACAAACAATAAAGAATAAACACACGAGACACTCCTAAATGCGGGAAAGTAAATATTGGGTTGCATCCCAAAAAATGCTTTTTCTTTATTTACGAGTCTTATAGCTAGATTAGAAGTCATACGTTGTTACGTGACTTCTCCTTCATCTTCTATTCCAGTCACATATTCGGGTCCAAGCTTAATGTGTATGCTATAAAACCTCTTCTAATTCTGGATGGCTGTCCTACATCTCTATCTAGTCATCCCATCACGAGTATATTGTTTTACCCATAAAGCTTCTAGCCTAAAACACATGATCCGGAGGTCGGGGAGGATAAAAGAAATAAGTTGCCATATTATTTAAGATAAAAAAGAAAAGAAAAAAAAGTAGAGAGGGAAAGATGTGAGTGTTTTCTAGAGAGAGAAACACACACACTTTATGAAATACAAATGATTATCCTCTACCCCTCCATGGAAGTATGAAGGGGATATATATAGCCCATGACACGATCTACTTACTACACTTGACATTTCTAGTCCCTGCGTGTTCGACTAATGTAAACTAATGTAATTCCGTATTAACCGACATATTTTAAGGCTAACACTTATCTTGTCTGAGGACATGACCTCTGACAGGAACGCGTGGAGCGATACGATTAAGATAAGAGGGTATAAGTGATAGGTTTTGGAGTAGTTATTGTATTTAGACCTTTAGGAGTTTCTTAGTAGCTTTGCCTCTTGCGTTTTTTAGGTTTTGAGTTTTATAGCTAGTTTTCCTTTAGGCTTTTTAGTCGTTTAATAACCTTCCTTTTTTCCTTTTAATCTGCCTTTAAGTATGGATCCTCATAGCATTGCCATGCTTAGAACTTCGCTGCTCTCTTAGCTCTTGGTGTTGGTTTTTATCTTTAGGCCCCTTTTCTTTTCGTGTGTTTTTCTATCTGTGTCCTTGTCGTTTACGTTCTTGCTTATATGCTCTTTTGTTTATGCTTTTGCTTTTGTCCCATTTGCCCTTTTTGCCTTTGCTCTTGTCTTTTTATGTATTTCTCTTGTGTCTTGTGTCTTGTGTTCTTATATTTTTATGTTCTTATTCTTTTTTTGTTATTATAATGGTTTTAATCATTTGCTCGTATGCTTGTTTCCTTGTTTCTCGTCTTATGTTTGTGTAGATTCCTGTCCATAGGGTGGGGGGGTTAGACTACCAAGCAATAAAGGAGCTCAAGATCGACATTTTTTTCATGCTACATATGCTTTCTCTCTTGAGACCGACATGTGACCAACTTGTAGTAAGGAGACCAACACCACAAAAAACATATCACACAAATATACATTTAAATAAATAACCACGCACACAAGCAACTGTGCAGAGACCAATATACGAATCGGTCGCTGCAGAGACCAAAATCTCCATTTTTCCCTTAGGGGACGCGTCGCCAGCGACCACAATCAATAGGGGGACGCGTTGGGATAGGTCGATCCAGTCGGTCGACGCCCTTTATTGTGCCTAGCCTTATTACCCTTTCTCTCGTTCTTTTTCTTGAGCAACACTTACCCCAAAAATTCCTTTGAAAATAGTCTCTACTTTTGAATTTATCAAAGAAGATTTATTTGGCATTTCACATCCTATATATACTCCGACAAAATTAGTAAGTTCTTCTTTTTATTGTATCATTTCCCAGAGTACACCCTCCTCCATACAAAATTATTGTCCTCTGTTTAAACTTTTCAAGTCTTTTTATACCAACTTTGACGCTTAAATATTTTATTTGTTGTATATAAAAGTTGAATGAAAATTATAATAATGTAAAAAAAAAATATTACAAAAGTTCTGATTTATTCAGATAAAAAAAATACCCGCGGAAACATCTTCGATACCTAATAACTTTAAAATAACCGATATGGTCACAAACGTACAACCCATTATATTAAAAAAAAACCATATAGCAAAAAAAAAACAACACTTTAAACATGAGGCCCAACACATAAGCCATATAAAAAAAATTACTACAAAAACGCAGTCGTTTTGACTGTGGGCCGTTTGCTACAGTAACGGGCTCCCCGATTTTGGTTTTTTTTTTTTTTTTTTAATTTGTATGCACAAAGTAGGAGTTAAAAAAAAATATTACAAAAGTTCCGATTTATTCAAATAAAAAAAATACCCGCGGAAATATGTTCGATACCTAATAACTTTAAAATAACCGTTATGGTCACAAACGTACAACCCATTATATTAAAAAAAAAACCCATATAGCAAAAAAAAAACACTTTAAACATGAGGCCCAACACATAAGCCATATAAATTTATTTTTTTACAAATATACACATTTGTCGACAAACTAGCCTAAAATTCGCATAAAATGTGGCCCAAAGTAAAAAAAAATACAAAACGGTCCCTCAACTTTTAACTATTTACGATTTTCTTACAAAAAAAATCCGTAAAAAAATTAACAAAAAAAACACGTTAAGTTCTTATTGTTCACAATTTTTTTACATTCATCGGCCCACAAAAAAAGATATCGAACGGTCCAAAAAAAAGAAAATATTCGAGAAAAAATTAACCCATCCCAACGCAAAATTTTTTTTCCCGAATAGTAAAAAAAAAGGAAATATCCGGGAAAAAATTAGCCAAAAAAAACCCCCAAAAATAGCCTAAAATCTGGCCCAAAGTAAAAAAAAAATAGAAAACGGACCCTCACCTTTTAACTATTTACGATTTTCTTACACAAAAATTCCCGTAAAAAAATTTACAAAACCGTCCCAAAAAAAGAAAATATTAAAAATTTGCCCCGCCATAACGCATAGCCCAAAAAAAACCCCCCGAAACGTAAAAAAAAATATTATTCGGAAAAAAATTAGCCCCGCCGCAACGCGCGGGTTCTTTTGCTTGTTGAAGAACAAATCAGCCGCAATTTTCATCAACATTTTTTTCTTTTTTTTATTTTAAATTTGAGTTTATAGCTTTCGAAAACCTCTTGAAGCCTCTCGCAAGTAGGGGTGTAAATCGGGTCGGGTCGGGTCGGTCGGGTTTGGGTCAATCGGGTCGGGTCAATTCGGGTCAAAGCTTAAAAATTCCATACTCGAACCCGACGCTATTTAAACTCGGGTTACTCGGGTTTGGTTCAATTCGGGTCGGGTCAACTTGGGTTCAAGTACTCCAAATTTTACATCCCAATCTCTTAGCCATGTTAATATCTAAAAAATTGTGTATAGAGCCTGCGTCAACTAGAATGTGAAATTTGTGCCCTTTTTCCACCAATCTAATAACTCTCATAGTTTGGAAATAGCTCACTCCTGATAAAGCATTCAATGAAATTTGAGGCTGCGCTTCTTCTTGTTCTTGATCAACTAATGACTCATCCACATCTAAAAATTCCTCCTCCTCTTCTTCAGTATTAGCTAATACAATAAGGGAGTACAACTGGCCATTACATTTGTGTCCATGTACATATTTTTTTTATCACAATAGAAGCATAAGTTCTTTGATTTCTTCTCCTCCTACTCTTTCTGAGTCAATTGCTTCCTAGGAGGGTTGTTTGGCTTAGGCTTCCAATCATTATTAGTAGCAGGCACAAGAAATAATGACTGTCTACTATTGATTCCATTGACATTATTAGCCCCAAATCTCCTAGTAAAAGGTCTATTCTTCTTTTTTACAGCTTCTAAGGTAGCCTCTTGGAGTGTTGTCAAACAATAAGCATCTGACAAAGTTTTAGGCTTAACCATTCTCACAACCATCTCCAATTCAGTGGGTAGTCCCCCCAAATACAAACTAATAGCATGCTCTTCACTCACTTCTACTCTACATAACAAGTTATCAAAGATGTCCTGATCAGACTTATCATACTTAGCATTCTTAAGAGCTGTTATTAGATCATCAAAAACTAAACCAAACCTCAAAGTAATAGCCTCTTTATACTCAGTCCAAGTAACATTTTCTCCTTTAGACTTAATCAATTGTCTATGCCATAATAAAGCTTTATCAAATAAATGAACAGAGACAATTTTTACCTTTGCCTCATCAGGAGTGTTATCAATGAGGAAGAACTGATCACATTTGAATATCCAACCCAATACATCTTCACCATAGAATTTAGAGAATTCTACCTTAGCAAGTCGACTGAACTGGTTTGCTTGTCTAGCCCTCATATTGTTCTGAGTTGCTAATCCAGTGATCATCTGCCTGAGTTGTGCCAACTCAGCTTCAAAATATTGTCTTGTAACTATTTCTTCATTAGTACTAGAGTTTGCAATGGCTCGTGTTGGAGGAGCCATGGATTCAATAGTATGCTACTTAAGATGAAAATATTATGAATGTATAGTGAGTAACTAATCTCCTTCTTCTTCTGTTGAGTTAGTTAATCACTAATAACCGCCACTTAGTCAACTTCACACCAAACAAAACTGATCACTTATTTAAAAACAGAGGATTTAAGCACTTATGCGTTGTTCTTGTGATCGCGATAAATGTGTGACAATTGATCGTGTTTCTGGACAGAGTAGTATACAATGAATCAAAGTATCAGTGTAATACTTTGATTCTGTCTATGATTTGACCGTAAAAAATAACGAATTCTAGCTGGAAAAATAACAGACTTCACTGGAATCTCAACAACTTACCCGAAAAAAAGGAGTTGCCAGGAAGGCAACTCTGATACCACTTGATACACACCTCTAGAGCTACTATAACTTGATAGCAGATTACAAACACTTAGACCATAAAGGAAATAAGAAACAAAGAATCAAAAGTGAACTTGTATTATCAATGGTGAAAGTTTGTTACAAACGGTTATGGATTTGTTACAATGGTAATGAGAGAATTAGAGAGAGTGTGTGTTTTTACACATATTGAACTAACTGGAAATGAAATAAGAGCAGGTATTTAAACACAATAGTTGGCGAGAAATTCTGTTGGGAGTTTGTTGTGGAGAAAGTCATGTGCACCTCACGTGTGAGTTAGACTCACACGTGCCCCTCACATGCCAACATCAAACTCCTAACAGCTTGGTCCATACGAATATGCAACGTAAGCCATCCCGAAAATGACCTGATAGTTTTTGTACAATATAATGTCTCCTATAATAACGGCACTTGCTATTAGATTTCAAGGTATTAATGAACATTTACTTTTAGCAGCTACCAACAAAGGGATCATAGCCAAAAGCTTAAACTTCTATGGCTTCTCCGAAAGAAAATGAATGGTAAGTTACAACATCATTGCTTTATGACTTACTGTATAAAGTTTATCGCTCTATTAAGTTTGTGAGTGAATGAATATAGATCAAGGAAGGAAACGGAGAAAATAAAACCTACAAGAGGCCTATTAGGACCAATATGGAAATCTGTATCATCTATGTCAGCCACATTTATTTTTAAAATTCTTTTGTGTTTATTAATTTTCCAAACTTATGATTAATTGGTGTTTAATATGAGTAAGTTAAACACATATTATGGGATAGGTCACTCAAAGGAGTCGGAGACGATGAAAGATGGCTAAAAGCAACACAAACTTCAATAGTTTTGAGAAGCAACGGAAGAGCCGAAAGACGAAAGAGGTGAGGTTTACAACACAACTAAAAAATGTCTTTACGTTGATATAGTTCTTCAAAAATTTAGAGGTAAAATTAAATGCTAGAGAGGCTGAAAGAACTCTAACTTTGTGAAAGATCAAAGGTAGGATTCCAAAATATCAGGAAAGAAATATCATCTCTTAATATTCTACATTCATAATCTGTATGATCACTCATTGTTGTACTTCAGAAATAAAAGATGCTGAGATGAAAAAGCTTAGGCAGAAGCTAACGTTCAAAGCAAAACCGATGCCAAGTTTTTATCAGACATAAGGGGCATCCAAAACCACATCAGAAAAGGTAACAAAATAAATCCCTGACATTTGTTTCTTCATAAAGACGTGGTTTACGAGCTTAGTCCTTTTTGGGCGGCTACATATTTGATTATTAAGTAAATGTAATTTGTGGGTAGTTTTGACTATTTTGACGATGGTGTGAATGAACCCCAATTGCATACATAGATGAGACTTTTATAGTTGTCTGGCAACTCACATGAGTAACTTTAATGAGTAACTTCAAGTGTCAGGTTCCTCAGTAAATACGGTTTCTATGTCTTGGGTTTTATGTCAAATTACCTATTTTTCTGTTATGAAAAATTATCTGCTGATGTCAAGTATTTAGGACAAAAAACATTCATTTATTTATCTCCATTGATACAGGAGGCTTCAAAAAATGGAACCACAAGGCGACCAACTTCAAATAGATAAATGTAGGATATCTTAACACATAATAGGTAAGGATTCGATTAGGGTTTTTAGAGAGAGAAAGAGAGGTGGTTGGATGAACACTTAGAGAGAGAAACAAAGAAAGAATATTAGATTAACTATGTGAGAAAATGAACAACCAACACCCTTTCCATAGCATGGAAAGGGTTTAAATACCTCTTAGTGGCCGATTTGGGCCTTGGCTTTCATGGGCTTTCCATGGGCCTTGGACTAACTAGCCTAGTAAGGTTCCAAATATTGCTATAAGAGCTATCTAGTAATATAATGGAAGTGACCAACACTTTTCGTGTTCCTAACAATAAACATTCCTGAGAACATTTCAAGATGATTAATGGTAAGCATCATAATATGTTTGGTTCATTATGAGTCCAACTATTAGTGCATCATTATGCTTTTTGATAATTGCTTTCTCTATATATAAGGTCATTAATCTGTTTATAACCGGTTTGTTCATTTATACGCATGTGTTATTGTGTCATACATCAGGGTATACTAGGAGCGCTAACTGGTATGTGTAAAGAATTGAGGACAACAACACAGACGTACAAAGGTAGAATCTTGACCTTGGTTATTTAATTAAACATCTGGTTAGTGAGTGCTTAAATATGATGTTTCTAATAAAAATTTGCCACTCAATTAGACTTTACAGTTTCTTGCATATGAGAATTAAGGCGCCCGACTTTTAATAGCAATCATTTTTTTAAAACTGGTCTTGAGCTTCATTTTTGTAAACTGGTCTTGAGCTTCATTTTTTCCTGTTCGTATAAATATGTTAATCATTCTATTGTCTCTCATCGCTTTGGTTTTACTTCATTTTAAAAAGCTTTTTTTTCCTATTATTATGAGTTTTCAACTTACCCTTTTAGCATGTGGAAATTCTGAAACCTTTTTTGTTGTTACATATAGCCATGAAAGAGTGATGTGAAGTAAAACTATGGGTCACAAGTTGGTCAATTTATACTTTTTGGCCTGAACATATGGGTTGGATAGTCTATTTCCGAGTTCTTGATACTCTCGATATACGAGAAAAAGATCGAGTGTCAACATAAGCGTCATGGAGAACACGCTGTATAAATTTTAATGTGCTTATAGAACATGGTGAAACCACATAATGAGGAAAACTGAAGATAGCCGCATTTAGTGATGTTTGGTCATCTTGAGCTTGCCATACTAATGTTTTATATTGTTATACATAAACTTCTACTGTTTTGTACTTATAATTCCAAACACCTCGCCACGTAACGTTTTCGATCTAGATGAATCTAGCATTCATGGTCTAATGCTGTCTGTAAGTATGCATTATACCTCAACTTATACGTGAACATTGACTTTATTATTGAAGCATATGCTGTTTTTTTGTCATAGGCGGATATTGATAACAATGGTACAATTGACTATGACGAATTTGTAGCCGCTACACTACATTTTTCCAAAGTTGATAGGGATTAGGGAGGATCATTTATCATCTGCTTTTTCATATTTTGACAAAGATGACAGTGGTTATATTACCCGAGATAAACTCTAACAGGCCTCCAAGGAGTTTGGAGTTGACTATATCCATTTGGAAGAAATTATCAAAGAAGTTGATCAGAACGTAGTATATTGGAGCTATGTCCTGAGCAATAGTCTGAGCAACAGGAGGAGTTGAGGAGTGCACTAAAGCCATTGTTAATGGATAATGAAAACGAGCTCAGGTTTTATCGTCTAATGTATAAATCTCTTATGTTGAAAACTTTACATCGGTCTAATTATTGAAACCGTTGGTAGCTGTGATAGGGAAACTGAGATTAACGATGACGATGGTTACAAGGAATAGCTTCTTGATTACCAGGAGGGAGGCGAAAAGGCTTCTTATTCAGCTGCCATGTCAGCTAACGTCAATTTTATAAAAAGGTATGTTTTTATTTATTTATTAATTCTTTCTGTCGAAAAGTTGTAGTGTGAGTTTGAATTGTAGGTGAATTACAACATGTATAAACACAGACTTTTCCCACAGTTGACTTTACATCTAATGCGTATATTCATGTAAATATGGGTTTACTTTATTAAGCCATAAACTAAAGTTGATAAGTGCGCTTATAAGCTAATGAACGCGATTTTCTAAATATCAGGGTACCATTTTTTTGTATAGAGCTGAGACTTGGTGCACAACTGCACACACGGAGGCTAAGGGTGATGTGAGCCCACATATATCACCATTAGCACAGGTAGTTATCCGCCCCCTCAAATAGTGTATGATTCACATATATTCTGGTCATTTTGCCCTTATCAAGTAAAACAAAAGTAAAGCTCATAGTCCATTTTGCCCCCTACTTTGCTTTCAACACAATCTATTTACTTAATATTGCAAGTCTAATAAAAAAAACGTGTTTTGGTATTGATCATCTTTGTCCCACGCAATCTATAGTGATAAAAAACACAAATTACAAAGAAACCATTAAAGTTTAAAATTTTAAATGTCCCTTTTATTCCTAATATCTATTCTTTCAACAACTGAAACCGAGTTCATATCAGATTCTCAGTTTTACTTAGAAAACCATTCAATCCAAGAATCTTGAACCTATCAGCTTTTACACGACGACTAGCCCGAGGAAGTAGAAAGCTACATAAATCTTAGTACGAACATATATGACTTGGAAAACGGAACAAGTAGTTACCTTAACCTCTAATGCGAATAACAAACCTTAACCAAGATAAGAGCATAAACAATGGGTCAGGGGTGGGTAATGGGTCAAGCTGGGGCAAAACCAACAATCAGTAATGGGTCAAAAGTACAACTCAAAAGCAAGAGTTGCCTTTTTTTAGTGCCAGCGTAAGTTAAACGTTATAGTATCAATGGATTATGTTATATACTCATTACAAGAAAGTTGTGTAGCTGTAAACACTAGTTCAGTTCTCTAATGATGTCTGTCGCGATCTTGACATGCTACCAGATAATGGACCCAAATATTCAATACTAGAAAAATGGTAAGTTTTCTATCTACTTACTGCATATTGTTTGGCATGATTTATTTTGGAAAACTAGAGAGGGGGGGGGGGTTGAATAGTTTTCTTG
>BQNB010011540.1:5783-65783 GCA_026074375.1 Tanacetum coccineum
TCAAAGGAGGTAAAACATAGGGTACATAAGTGTAAATGTGGGGTTTTTTAGTAATATTGTTTCGAGTTGTACGATACTGGTTATTATTTTTGACTCATGAATAACCAGCTAGATTGTTTGAGAATTTATTTGTTCCATTCACTAAACTAAATAAGCGGATAGCCTCTAATCAGTTTTTATAGCACATTTAAACATCCCTTTAATTTTTATGTGCAGAAGCTTTAGCATGTTGGTATCTTGTATTAGAGCAACCACTTTGCTATCTTTGGACATTTGTCTTATATCTCACATAAACCTACTTAATCAAATACTTTTGTTTCAATCATTTTTTAGGAATAGGATTGGGTAAAAACAGCATACAGACAGCCAAACTAAGGATGAGGCTGAATGGAGCACAAACAAAGTTGGATAGCATTCGGATCAGATGCAAAGAAGAAGTGCTGGAGAAAGAGTTCATGCATAATCAATTCGCCGACGCTACAAAGAAACTAAAGACTGAGTTGGGGTCACGTGGAAGTGAAATCCTGAATCTGAAAAAGCAACTTGCTCTAAAGGGTTAGTCCATCACCAGTCCTTCAAAATTTATGCTCTTTACTGTACATGTAAATTATTTTTACTAAAATCCAATACTGTGGTTTATATCATTCGTTGTGTTTTTTTGATCATCTTTAGAGGTAATATATGGCAGGATAACGAAGGTCCAAATAATTTATATTCTGTAACACTTTTTTGGACTTAAACCAATGAAAACCTGAAGAAAACTCGTATATTTCAGATTCTGCATTAAGAGTAAGGGTTTTTGGCTTAAAATAGACATGTACTTTTTCAAATGTACCTATATGGTACGTGTACTAAATTTATTATCCATATGGTACGTAAACTTTACATTTTGTGTCAATGTGGTACCATTATTACCGGCTACTGGTAGAACCGACTACGATTTTGGTAAAATCTGACGTGTATTTTTTTTAAATTAAGTGAAATTGAAAATGACGTATACATCCCATCTGTTTTATAAACCTTTTCTACACAGTGATAACTTTTAACTTTTATTTTCCCCTAAATCAATCCTAAACCCTAATTGATGAAACAACCAAATTAAACCCTAATCATGAAGGGTATATGCATCTCAATTCATCACGAAGGCACCTTTGCTTATGATCCATTATCATATGAAAATGGTGATGTTGAAGTTGTTGAAAATGTCGATTTTGGAAATACCAATTATGAAAGATTGATGAATATAGTCAAGGAATGTTGTTTGTTTCCTGTTCACGGTATGTATTTTTGTGCCCCTAAAGTAGATATTGGTAAACATTTGAAACCATTAAGGAATGATTCTGAGTTAGCTAATTTTGTAGAATTATCTTTTGATAATGGTTGCAAAGTTAAACTTTATGTTGAACATCATGGTTATAATGTTTTAAATGGTGTAACTGAGGAGGTAGATGATGAAGAATTAGATGATGAAATAGAAATGGAGGATGTATCATAATTTGTTGGTTTAGATCATGTAGGCGAAGAAGATGTAGAAATTCCAAACACAAGACTTAATGATACTTTTCTAAACATGTTAGTGGATGGTAAGTTCATAAGTGATAAAGATTTTAGGGCTAAGGTTGATAAACAATCTAGTAGTTCAAGGACAGTTGATGATAAATTTGTAGATGACAGATTTAAGGTTAAAGAGGGGTTTTCCTATCCTGTTGATAATCCTAATTTGCCATGGAATGAGATGGCACCATTACCAGGCATGAGATTTGAGCACCCAGATTAGCTGAAGGATTGTTTGATCAATTATGGGGTTGCTAATGGATACCAATTATGGTATAGAAGAAATGATTATAGGAATATTTCAGTTCTGTGTGGTAGAAATATGAAAGAAGGTAGGTGTTCTAGCCAGAAAGGAAAACAAAAGGTTGTTGAGGACATAGGTACACCTAACTCTAAGTCTAAGAAGGGCACATCTAAGAAATCTCAGTCACCTAAGACACCAAAGTCACCTATTGCCACACCTAATGCTGATGCTGCACAGAAAGGTTGTTCATTTAGATTATGGGCAGGATGGATGCAAAGTGAGTCAAGTTTCCAAATTAAAACCTTGGTTCCTACTCATACATGTTCCAGAAATTTCAATTTGGGGTCATTAGTTACTTACAAATGGATAGCAAAGCAGTTTGCAATAGAAGTGTTAAAAAATCCTAAAATAAGTTATAGGCAGATGGTAGCAGATGTTAGAGAAAAGTTTATGATTAATGTAAGTGTACATCAGTGTAGAAGGGCAAAGCAGAGGGCAGTTTATGATCTTGAAGGAGGTCTGATAGACCATTATGCAAAGTTATGGGATTACAAAGATGAGATCTTGTCCACCAACCCTGGTTCAACAGTTCAGTTAGATGTTGACACTATGGATGATGGGAAAACTCAGTTCAAAAGGATGTACATTTGCTACAAAGGTATAATACTTTGTCATATTTTAGCAATCATTCTAAATTATGTCTTTCATATGTTAGCTATTGATAGTATGTATGTCTTTTTTATATAGCTATGAAAGAGGGATGGAGATCATGCAGAAGAGTCATTGGACTGGATGGCTGTTTTTTGAAATCCCCTTGTAGAGGTGAATTGTTGACAGCTATGGGAAGAGATTCTAACCACCAGATGTTTCCAATGGCTTGGGCAGAGTGGTGAGCATTGAGAACTCTGAGAATTGGTTATGGTTTCTTAGTAACTTAGGTAGTGATTTTATCCTTGCCATGGGAGCATATTTTACAATTCTTTCAGATGGTTATAAGGTATGATTTACCCTGTTAATCAACTGTCTTAATTGGTTATATTAATAAGCAATGTTTCTAACTAATTTTGAACAACAGGGTCTGATTGAGGCAGCTAAAGAATTACTACCACATGCTGAACATAGACTGTGTGCAAGGCACATCTATGCAAATTTCAAAAAGAAATGGAATCGGCTACACTACAAGTCTTTGTTTTGGAGTGTTGCAGAATCTACATTAGAGGTACATTTTAAGCATAAGATGGGACTGATAAAAAACATTGACCCACTTGCCTATGATTGGCTAATGGAAAGGGACCCTAAGGCATGGTGTAGAGCTTATTTTCAAATGGATAGGAGTTGTGCTACTTTTGAAAATGGTATATCAGAATCATACCATAGTGCTATAGGAATTGCTAGAACTAAACCCATTATATCAATGCTAGAAGAAATTAGAGTTTACTTAATGCAAAGAATAGTTGCTATGAATCAAAAAGATGTGAACTTAAATGATATTATATGTCCTGCCATTAGAAAGGAGCTAGAGAAGTTGAACAAATACCAAATGTATTGGCATGTTGTTCCTTGTGGACAAGATTTATTTGAGGTTAGGAAAGAAGATGAGGGGTTTGGGGTAAATTTAAATACAAAGACATGTACTTGCAAGAGATGGAATTTGTCTGGCATACCTTGTATTCATGCAGTGGCTGCATATTGTATGCTTAATGAAGATCCTGGTAAAGGGGTGTTGGAACAACCCGAGTTTTAGGCCGACGATTATCTCGAGCCGTTATTTACTTTCTACAAATGAGTTGGAATAATCGTTTTTCGTTTTGGGCGATTTGATAAAAATTATTATTTTTGGCTATTTCGCTAGCCGTGTTTGAAATTTCTATTCGTTTAAAGCATTTGAGAAAAATTTGAGAATTTCATATTTTTGCTCCGAGAGCGAAAATTATGTTTATTTTAGTGTTTTATGGCTTTCCCCGAGTTTTTGTAAAAACCGTGTTTAAAGGTCGTGTTTTACGTGATTTAACGTTTTACTGAATGTTTTAAAATGAATTTAGTGGGACGGAAGAAAAATATTTATGAAATGGTGAAACCCGAGCCTTTGGTCGGTTAAGGACACGAAACAAACATCCCTTGTGTTATAATTTAAAGGACTTTGAAACATGGAGGACTAGAAGTGTCAAACCTCCAAAGTACTTTCCCTATAAAAGGAAGTAATACTTCCATTAATTTTCCTTACAAAATTTTTTCCCTTGTCCTCCCTTTTCCTCTCCAACGACACCTAAAACACCACCAAACACATTGATTTTTCGACATGCATTACGATCCGCTTTGAAAATATTAATCCCCTCGTCATTACCTATATATCCCACTAAAGAAAATGCACATGCATTAAGTATTTTGCTAGTTTTGGATTCGGACTAGTTTCTATAGATTTCGAGTATGAGTGGGTATAAAAACACTAGATAATGTGTATTTGGAGTATTTGGGTTGTGAGAAACTTTCGAAAATATGTTTCGGGTTGTGTTGGGTTTCGGCAAGGAACAAAAGGAAAGGGAAGGAGACGATTTTGATTATCGATCTTGCTTATATAAGCATTTGTAAGTATTTGAAAGTCTATGTTATAATTATTTTTCGTGTAGAATCGATTTTGATTCGTGCATGTGATGAAATCCGATTGAATCTTGCACTAGACTAGATTAGAAATGATGTTGGATGATAAAAATAGGCTAGATGATGTTGATTTGATGTTGTCGGAAGCCGAAAATGGCCGTTTAATGGGTTTCGGAAGTGCCAATTTTGAGCAGAAAGTTGGGCACGGATTTCGAGGGTCGAGAAATCCCAAAAACTGGTTTTTGATTTAGAAATGTGATAGAGCTTACTTTTATGAACGTTTCAGTAATTCGAACGTCCCGTAACTCCAAATAACGAAGTTTTTAGAGCCGATCGAAGTTTGGAAATTTTACAAAAATGCAATCAGCTATTTTCTTTATTTAGGGGTTGTGCAGAAAATAAAACGAGCGTTTTGAGCACTTTCGATTCCGTTTTAGCCTTCCGATGAAACACGAAAGTTGTTCGGAATGCCGTTTCGCTTTTGACATGTAAATTTCAGAATTTAACGATTTGAAACGAAGAAGTTAGGCCAAGCCGATGGTTAGAAAAATAAAGTGTATATATTAAAAACTGCGCAGAAACTTGCAGGGGCATTTTCGTCATTTTTCTTCGAGTTTCAGGCCTCGGGTAAAACTAAAAAGTTGTCCGGAACGTCGTTTTGCATAAAATCTCTTCAGAGTCCGAGTCGTGAAAATGTGATCTAGCGGGTCGTTTTGTACGGGTCAGATTTAAGGAAAAATATATATTAAAAAGTCAAACATTGACTTTTAAAAGTCAATTGGGTTAATATGAGACTTGTTGGATTTTATAAAGATAATAAACATTATTATTGTTACGATCATGATATTTTGGGTTTGACGACTTTGATGAACGAGGACGTTTCTAAAAATAGAAATTTTTATTAAGAAACATGTATGCATATAAGTATATAAGGAAAGGTATCGTCGAGAGTGTCATATTAATGGCGAGACTTGAATAGATGGTCATAAATGGAAAATAAAACATTTTATGGACTAACACGTCCGAATGGTCGGACTTTCTAAAAATAGTAACTTTTCTAAAAATAGAGTTCCGAAAATAGAAAGTTTTCAATAAAGTGATACAACATATGTTTGAAAGAAAGATAATATCTAAAGTATACTAAGTGATAGAATCTAGGTCGCGTAAGAGGATTTCTCATCACGTGTGTATTTTATACGATTTCTATCGTTGCGATGTACGCATCATTCGATCATACTTTATTATATAGTAACCGAGCGACATAATTATAGGTCGCGGTCGAGTTCGTTATCAGTGACGTTTCGTGATTGATTGATTATGATCGTGGTCTTTGATCAAGGTGAGTTCATAGCCTCGCTTTTGAACTGTTTTAAATGTTTTATAACCCGCGAGGGGGATACATGCGTGTTTTGAAAAGTGAACACAAGTCGTTTTATATGTACTTGTTGTTGATGTTTTGAAAAATGGAACACAAGTAACATTATGTGTACTTTTTGTTGCTTGTTCTGAAAGTGGAACGCAAGTAGTTTTAAACGTACTTGTTGTTGCATGTTTTATGAATTGAGCATAAGCAGTTTTATACGTGCTGGATGTTGTTGTTGCGAAAATTGAATGCAAGTGATATGAAATGATAATATGATTTCATTGTCATGAGTATATGCCTTTGACTGTGTACTCGTTAATTACCGAGGAGGTAAAAGCTAAATGCATTAAATAGATCTATTGGGTTTGACAACCCTGTCCGGGGTCTGAATCCTGAATTGAATAGCGAGCACCCTGTACCGGACATTTTGTATTGAGAAAGGGGCAGTGTCATACTACCCGATCACTTATTTATCTATGATGATAAATGTGTTAAGGTTCGATACACGGGCTCATGAAAGTTGGAAATGTGGTGTGGCTTGCCTAGCTAGCAAGTCATACATGTTTTTATGGAACTAAATTGCGTTCTAATATGATAAGTGTTTGGGGAACCAAATACGTGTTCTATTTGTTACTTGAAAACTCTGTGAATTCACTCAACCATTGTGTTGACGTTTTTAAGCATGTATCTCAGGTTTAGATGCTTGTGACGGCTTGGATGGGACGAAACGCGGATATCAAGGATCGGAACTCGGTGAAATTTTGTACATTCGATAAAGGAAATTTTAAGAAAACGAGTCGTGATGTGACTCACTAGAAATATATTTTCTAAACTGGTTTGGGACCTTGTAACTCTGATGTTCTTTTTAAATAAATCAAATGTGATTTTGTTTTATAAACGTCTCTTTTGAAGTTGTTTGTTGTGACTCGTGTGCATGTATTATGAAGTAGCACCTCAAAGTGATATTCTGTTGCATTGTAAATTTGGAGGTGTTACAGGTGTCTAGTTGGTATAGCAAACAGATGTGGGTTGATGTTTATAGTCATTTTATTTAACCAATAGGTGGTAGCTCAATATGGGTAAAATCTGCAAATCCACCACCATTACCCCCCAAAAAGAGGATTATACCAGGTAGGCCTAGGAAGAACAAGATAAAGCATGTCACTAAGAGAGTTAATCAAGTGTCTAGGGCTAGTAGATACATGACATGTTCAGACTGTTGGGAGAAAGGGCATAACAAAGCAAGATGTTACAACCAAACAAGACCAAACCCACAACAAGAGAAAAGGAAACCTTGTAGGAAAAGTAAACAGGTTGCAAATCAGCCATTTAACCCACCAAATGCAGATCCTAGTTCAGTAGATCCAAGCTTTGCAGATCCTAGTTCAACAGATCTAAGCTTTGCAGAACCTAGTTCAGCAGATCCAAACTTTGCAGATTCTAGGTCAGCAGATCCAAACTTTGCAGATCCTAGTTCAGCAGATCCAAACTTTGCAGATCCTAGTTCAGCAGATCCAAACTTTGCAGATCTAAATCAGAGCTTTACAGGACTCTTAAATTCTGTGGAACAACATGTATAATTTAGATATCGTTGTTAACTGAATCATATCCAAATCAAAGCTTTAACTTGTATTCCATTTCGCAGAGAATGGGTGATGAAATTACTGATGCTGAAATAGCGCACTTGTTGATATGAATGAAGCAGAAAAAAGAGAAGCTAAAGAAGCTAGAAGAAAGGATGCTGAAAGGGTTCTTGAGGAGGCAAAAAAAAAGGGAGTTTTTAGAAAGAGAGGTGTTGGTGGATGGAGAGGACCATCTAAGAGGATAGCAAATCAAAGGGGGAAGAGAGAGGACCCTAATGGTCCTGAAAAAAACCAGAAACAACACTAGATGTTAGTCTTCCTTTAAGCAATGTCTTTTGTGAAACACTATGTAGTGGGATTTAAATTATGTTTATTTTTCTTTCCAAGTAGGTTGTCTTCAAACAATGGGTACCATTAAACAATGTAGAAGCATGTGGCTGGACCCCAAATGTTATTGTTTTTTGTTAATGTTTGACTTGTTTGTTTTAACCCAATTGACTATTTTGTTTTTACCCAATTGACTATTCTCTTTTTTTCTAATTGAATTGTAGTAAATAAGAACACAAACAATTACATAAAATACCTTCATTACATTACATAACAAACCATTACATAAGTCCTACACCATTACATAAGTCTTGCACCATTACATAACAAGCTTAAACCTGGAAAATACATAAGTCCTACACCATTACATAACAAGCTTAAACCTGGAAAATACATAAGTCCTACACCACCACAACCACCACAACATTCAGTTGATAAGGAAATTCATAACAAACACCACCAAAATAAAAACAACTGCTTTCTCGTAGCAATCACCAGTCACTGCTCTCTCATTCAGTTCCAATTCCAAATCATGAATTCTTGACCTATAGGTGTACTCCTGGACTTGCATTTCTCTCCTTGCTTGTTGGAGTTGAACATAAAGATTATGCATCTCAGTTCTATAATAACCATAACGGATCTCAGGATCAAGAAAGTGGTAGAACCTGCATTGGTTGCCTGACTCCTAAATGTGACATAATTGTAAACAAATTAGAAAGAAAGCAATGAAAATAACAAAAAGATTAATGCTTGGCTTACACTATGTTTAAGGCAGCAGATAAAATGCCTAGCTGGGTTTGCAGGAGTTCGTGAGGTTCTTTCAACAACGGGGAGATCACAAAAGCAATGGGTGGGAATAGGTCGGTCCAATTTGAAGTAGAAGATGACGAAGACATCTTTTAATTGAGTTAGGAATTAGGGTTTTTATTTGGGGGAAAAAGTTACGGTTAAAAACTGAGGGATAATGTGGCAGGTAAGTGTTTATAAAGAGGAAGGGTGGGATGACATGTACTGTACAACGGTTCTTTTTGTGAAATTGGATGCCACGTAAGCGTTTATACTGTTAAACTGGTGGAAAATTCGATATACGTACCATATTGACACGAAATGTAAAGTTTAGGTACCATATGGATAATAAATTTAGTACACGTATCATATGGATACATTTGGAAAAGTACGTGTCTATTTTAAGCAAAAACCCTAAAGGTAACAGTATTTTAGTCCAATTACAGATCTCAACTTCATATTCACAAAAAGAATGTTCTTAAGAACACTTTGGAAAAGAAAAATACTACTTGCAAGCAAAGCAATCTTGATTCTGGAAAAAAGAACTGGCTTCTAAATATAATCATTTATGACGGTGTTTTTAAGAAACAAGTAATAAGAAATTCTATAATATACCATATTGTTTATGAAATCAATACATTGTTTACTTCTGTAAAGAGTAAGAAATGTATGTATTGATCGTATCTGACTATAACATATGAAACAAGATAGTTCACTTTTAATGCGAGTAGGATGTTATCATATTAGATATAATTATAACATGCTTAGTATTTTCGAAGGATATATATATATATATATATATATATAATATTTATTTGTATATATATATATATATATTATATATATATATATATATATATATATATATATATATATATATATATAATTATGACATTTAGAGAGACAAATACAAGAATTATATAAAAAACAGAACTTATCCTTTTCTAATGGGTTAATTATTTCTCATATTTAAAAACTAACGCAGTGTGATACTCTAATATGGACAATTGGACATGTTGATAAATTTTAAACTGCTTTTTTGTTTTTTTATTGTAGAGCATAAGAAACACAACTATGATGCAAAATCCTGAGTTAAAAGTAGTCATAATGTGACTCAATAATTTAAGCTTGATTAATGTTAATCTAGGTTTATTGCTAAATTTGAGTGAAAACTACATGGTGCTATTTTTAAGTAGTTAGAGAGGATTCAAGACATAAAAGCATCTATTGCTATATAAAATAAGATTTAGAGTAAATTGCATAAATCGTCTCTAAAGTTTAGCCAAATTGCATGTTTCGTCTTAAACGTTACGAAAGTGCAAGGATTGTCCCTGTAGGGAAAACTTGGTGCAAGTATCGTCCCCGCAGGGACGATACTTGCAACAAAGGTTTCCCCACAGGGACGATACTTGCACCAAAAGTTTCTCCACATGAACGATCCTTGCACTTTCGTAACATTTAGGACGAAACATGCAATTTGGCCAAACTTTAAGGACGATTTATGCAATTTACTCTAAGATTTATTTATAAGAACTCATCTTAAAACGAAAATCTTAAAAAAATAACACCCGTCCCTAACAAAATACAGTAATAAACGGCTCTCCTTGACTTTCTTCTTCTAGCATTTAATTCATGAAAAATCGAATCCCCCCAAATCATAATCCTTCCAACTAGAAAAAAACCTAACCTAATTTGTTCATCTGATTAAGAACATCTACCACAAATCGTTTGAATCAAAAACACAAATGAAAAACCCTATTATTTTGTATAACAAAAAACCCTAATCAAATGGATAAACATGCATAACACAAGATGAGTACGATTATGATCAATATAAATAATCGATTCATTTTCAGGTTAGTGATGTTTGATTCATTTCTTTATTCAATTTTATTTTTTGATAATTATTATGATACAGTTAATTTACAACACCCCCCACCAAACTAGAAAAGCATTCGGATTTCCATCTAACTTAGGCATGAGACTAGCAAAAGAGACCACTTTAAATTGACACTTTGCTGAGATAAACTATCAACCTCTAGATGCTAGAAAACATGTTTTGTGATTATTCTATACGTGGTTTATATTTTAGCACAAAATGAAGATAAGCTACAGGATGTTTTTAACGTTTGGTGCATTTAAGTTGGTATTTGAGTATGGTTATCAGATTATTCAAGCTTTTTGTGGACCAGATAATTACAATTGACTGATAACTAAACTAGACACATCTCCTGCATTGTGTCGATATAGTATATGTTGTTCCCAGAAAATAAGCAGAAGCTATTCACAATAGCCTTTTCAAACACTCCTTAAGAATCAGTATGTGTATGAGTTCAACTGTAGGATATAATAGGTTTTCCATATCTGACCACGTTGGTGGGTTTGAGACAGCCCTTTTGGCTTTGTTCCTGTTTTTTAGACCCATACCTTAAACATTCAAATTATGTGACTCTCTTACCATATCTTGCTATTATTAACTTTAACCCACTTATGGTTAAAAGTTGCTTATTCATACGTGTTTGTCTGATTATTTCAACAAGATAGAAAATAGCAAACTTTGATAAATCGATTAACACAAGGTTTAATTGTATTGTGAATTGATTGTGAGTTTGTTTTTCTTGCAGATTGATGTAGGTGCCGACAAGAAACGTTGCCATAATAGGCTCAGCAAAGGGAGGATGTACTTGGAATATTTGAAACAAGTTCAGCAAGAACTTCTATCAATAACTATGTGGATGATCCACAAGAGCTTAACTATGTGGTACTTATCACGTAGACAAATTTTGATTTTCTTTACCCTCGCCATCACCTTTAACAAATGGTTCATTTCATCTATTTGTTGAAAGACAGAGAGGCTAATACACAGGATCCAACATGAAAACAATAACCGGGTAGAGGAAGCAAATTATATCATGAAATTTATTTGGTTATACATATATGGTTTTTAATGCATATGATTTTAAAAAAGGGGAGGAAGATGAGCGACTCTTACTATATGACAGCTCAGTTCTTGAAGAGGAAGATGAGCGAGGAGTTGCTCACATAGTTGAACATCTAGCATTCAGTGCCACCAAGAAATACACGAACCATTATATTGTTAAATTTCTTGAAAGCATCGGTGCAGAGTTTAGTGCATGTCAGAATGCAGTTACATCAGCGGATGAAACAGTTTATGAATTGTTTGTTCCCGTTGAGAAACCTGAATTTTTATCTCAAGCTATTTCAGTCTTGGCAGAATTTAGTTCCGAGGTAAAAACGTATACCGGTGATACCAACTATTTTTATATTCCTTTCTTCCACTTTTCCATAACTTTCTATATGTGCAGGTTTGAGCATCAGCAGATTTAGAAAAAGAAATAGGCGTTGTTATGGAAAAGTATAGAGCAGACAGGAATGCCAACGGTAGGATGCAGGGCACACATTGGCTTTTAATGATGGAAGGTTCAAAGGTATGCTTTTTTTACTGAAAGAGCTAATCACCGCATTCGTTTATGTTCTTAGTTTGTGTGTATATGTGTGTGCGTGCATATAATTTTTTGGGGTAACCTTCAATGGATTTTAAAAGCATAGCAATTTTTTGACATTATCAATGTTCCAGTTGTAGGGAGATAGATAAAGAGAGTACTCTTGTCATTTATGTAAAAAAATTTATTCCTGAAAGTATTTAGATTTTAAATATTTAGTTTATCAAAGGGTGATACTTGGTCATAGTTACATTACATATATATGATCCTTGAATTTGGTTTAATATCTAAAACAGAAACCAGGACAGTTTGTTGTAATACTGATGCAAATATATTCGGTTTGAGTCCACTTCACAAATCCCAGCCAATCGAACCTAACCACCCACACCACAAATCCCAGCCACCATGAACCTAGGCATACCTCTCACATGTTTCAGAATTTAAAACCATCAATTAAACTTGTTAAAATCCGAAATCAGATATCAGAACCTTTGTTCATTGAAACCTTAATCGAGCTATGTTGGTTCGAGTAGTGATACACAACTACATAACTTTTTAGTTTAACGGAGACGGGTTAGCTTTAACTACAACAAAGGCTGGTACAATAGTGATTTTTCTAATCTTAGGTAATACCAGGTACAGTAAGAAAGTATTGCTATAACTGGATATCCTTTATAGAAACCCCTAGCGATTATTCGGCTAGCCGCGGTATCCGACACATTTGACCCAAATAATCAGCCCATGATGTCCTGCACAACACCCCCCACCAAACTAGAAAAGCATTCGGATTTCCATCTAACTTAGGCATGACTAGCAAAAGAGACCACTTCAAATTGACACTTTGCTGAGATAAACTATCAACCTCTAGATGCTAGAAAACAACTTTTTATAGAGAAAATAAGATACACCAATATATCTTGTTGAGACATTGATCTGTCACACATATCTTGAGTAGTCATGGAAAATCAACAAGAAACTTCATGTGATTGTTATGATGTTTTATAATATCATTATGTTCAGAAACTTGAGAATTAGGTTTCGATAGGACTGAACGAATTATAAGTTAAAGGTTAGAATTTTAATAAGTTTCGTGATACACCTTAACTAAAGTTATTATGTGGTTTTACAGGAGCACATTGATTCAGTAAATGGGATTTAATGCTCGAGTCCGCACCTTGAGAATTTAAACTTGAGCAAGTAATCTAAGGACCAAGGTGAGGTCAATGCACTTGGTTTATATATATTCTTACCCTTTTATGTTGTTATCTTAAGAGTATCTAAAGTGAGACGAATGGTTATCTTACAGATGCGATATAGGCACTGGTACATCCTTTATGAGTAATGTTTTAGCTTGAAGAAGAAGCAAGTTTTTCTGTAAAGAGGTTGAAACTCTACCAATCAGGTAGTACTCGGCATCCCGAGGCAAGTTACATTTACTTATAATATGTGATGCGTCGTGTATTTTAACTCTAATATGTAATAAAAGAGTTTTGCTGAAACTCATGAATGGGCGAAACATGACACACGCCGGGACTCCATATAGTCGCTAAAAGTGTATCTTTTAGTGCATGTACTCAAAGGGTAAATTTTCTAAGGAAGTTAGTAACTAATGTGTAATGGGGTCAATCACTGATGATAATGTTTTTACTGTGCGAGTGTGAATGTATCTTTTTTGGCCAAAAGGTCATATTATCATAGCATTTTCTTGACTTTGTACTTTTGTAGGTTTTTTTTTTCTTTCTATTTATATATTTCTTCATTGTGTCATACAATTCTATTAGAGTTAGCTGCAATTGAAGACATCGTGGTCAGTAAAGTTAATGGTGGGAGAGCTTGGTGATTAGAGTTAACTGCAACTGAAATGAGCGATATTGGGGAAGAGTACGAAGTGGAAGAGATCGTGGTTGCTATTGATGGACATGGTACAAATTCTGGTGGGAATTAGTTGGTGATTATAGTGATTTTGAAGGATCAGACTCCTCGACGTGGTAAGTTCTATACTAAATACTTCAGTTTTTATTTTATTATTATGATTTTGGCTAAATTGGACTAGCCTCGGCTAACCTCTATGAACGATACTGAAAATTTGGTCGATTTAGGTAACAAATATTCATAAGGTTATGCTTTACTTTTCAAATAAACTAAACAACAAATTTGGTAAATTTCATTTTAGTTCTTGGAACTACTATGCAAGTCGTCGTTTCCCGAACTAGGGACATCAAAAGCATATTTTTAAAAGCTTTTAGGTGCTGTAGAAGGGTGTGTGGCTACTTCTATCTAAATGGGTGTTTGTGTACTGTTGTGGGGTGTTTGACTGTTGCTGTTTTTGCCCTGCATAATAGTAAGCTTATTAGCAAGTAATTGAAATAGTTGTATAGCCTTCCTTATAGCTCTACAACAAACCGTTAGTGAATATACTGTTAATTTAGAATTTTGTAGTGATCAAGTTTTCTATGGGAAGACTTCCATAAAATGTTGCATTTTTTGGTCTGACCAACCAAATGTATTACGTTTTCTTTTTGTGGAAATGAACTATTCGTGCTTGCAAAGTACAAAAAAATGAGAAATACCACATAATCTTTTATTCATCACCATCACATGTATTCTGCTTGAATGGAATATAAAAAATTCATAGCAGTAAGGTTGTTATTTTTGTGTTTCATATTTTAATATTAATTTCATTAACAAAAAGATGTCGTCTCTCAACTACTTTCTGTTAACAAATTATTATTAGGCATATCCACTGTTTTTCATTCTTTATTATCTTAGATGAATTTTTGAAGCTAGCCCTCTAACTCGTCAAAACACGTCAATAAGTTTATGAGGGTATTTGGCATTGTTTTTTAAACTGGGTTAATCAACATAATGGTTTGCAAAAGATAGCGTGTCATTTGTAGCAGAAAGACTCGAGTCGGAATCACAAACATGTTTTTCCATTTTTTAAGTTGATAATTAATAAGTGACGTGCTAATTTCATAATTGTTATAACCGGATCAATATTAGTAATTATATCGAACGGTTTAGGAGGAATGCAATTATGCATTAAAAAGAGACAAAAACTGATGATCGTCTCTTATATCTTCAATTTAGGATCTACACCTCTTACTGTTGTGCAATTGCTATGGGTCAACATGATCATGGACGCTTTGGGTGCGTCAGCACTGGCCACAAAACCACCAAATGATGGACTGATGAACAGACCACCCGTGTAAGCGAACCAAAAGTTGTATCATAAAGACCATGTAGAGGAACATCAGTGGCCAAAGTGTTTACCAAATGGCCGTCCTATTTATCTTAAATTTAGAAGGAAAACCTATTCTGGGTCTACACAGACACAAATGCAACTGCCATCCTCAATACTTTCATATTCAACACCTTTGTCTTCTGCTAGGTTAATTGTTTTTTAGACATCAAAATGGTCATGCCAGGCAAGTTGGATAAGGAATATAAACAAGTAAATTTGTGTATGGGTAATACCTATGTAATCTTTTTTTTCTTTTCATTCAGGTCTTGCAGCGTGGTCCATATGCGATGAAAGTGGTTGGAATGTAGTACCGTATTGTGGTGGAAGCAAAAAATGAATGAAATGTTGAGATGAAGTTAAGGATTAGTTAAATATTAAAGTAGCTATGTGGCAAATTCGGGGAAACTATATGGAGGTTTAAACTAATATGTACTTTGATGTTTAAAAGCTACTGATATGTAGATGCTTGAAGTTGTTAGAACAAGAATTCATGAAAAAAATCCTTCATAGATTATAAGTGTGTTTTTATATGTTATTTTCTTTTTCGCAATCAACTATAGGTAGCTTTGTTTAGATTTTTAAGAAACATTAGTTTATTGTTTGTTTATCAGCGTAATTATATCACCCTTTTACTCATCTATTAATTTAAAAAAAAAAATTGAAGCTAGCCCGCCCATCGGGCGGGTCTTGAAGCTAGTAGCATATATATACTACTCTATAACATTTTGTTTAAAGTTAATATTTTAGTGCAAGTTTTGCAAATACTTTTGTAAGTTAGACTTCTCCTGGCCTCTTTATAAGGTGAGAGATACATTTGTAATGTTTGTCATAAAACTTCAACTTTATTGATATCAAGTTAGAGAGAATGGGAGAGATTCATCACTTTAGCCATGAAGAACATTCATTGAAGCTAATCAAAAATTGGTAAACGACTGTTGATGATGGCAAGAAGAAAGGTGAGGTCCATTGTCAAGGAAAGGATGTCTAGAACCCATAGCAATATTGGGTGGCTCTGCATATGGGTGCATCTCGTGCCATATCTTTTTGCATAAGAGGTGTGCAGAATTAACGCCCACTATTAATCACCATATTCATCCCTTACATCCTCTTAAGCTTAAACACAAAGACAACCTTTGGTTCTGTGACGTGTGTGGTAACAAAGACATACTACATGGGTTTAGCTACATATGTGACGATTGTGATTTCGATTCATGCCTAAAATGTGCCATCGCACCAAAGGAGGAAACATTCATCAATTTGAATCACGAGGGTCACTCACAACACACTTTAACCCTCCAGTCAAGATCTGCTTCCTTCCTTTGTGATGCTTGTCATACTAAGGATGAAGACTTTTTCTATCAATGTAATGACTGACTTTTGGATCCACAAGTCTTGTACTTCCTTGGCCCCCACCATAAACCTACCCCATCACCCTAATCACCCTCTCGTTCTCATCTATTTACTTCCCGATAATTTCTACAAATTCAGGTTTTATTGCGAGTTCCGCAACAAAGTCATCATACGCAACGATTGACTGTATCATTGTGCAAACTGTAGATACTTTGCTCATATTAAGCGTGCTATAAATGCACAACGACCTTCTAAGCCAAGGTCAATTTTTGTTTGGATTAGAATCCCCTCAAGTTGAGTCAAACATGATACATCATGTTCACCAATCACAAATAAGTTAAATGAATAAACATTTTTCTTTTAATAAAATTCAAATGCCCACTTGTTTATCTTCACTCACAACAAACTTAACTTTACCAATCATGTTTGACTACAACTTTAGAGGATCTTTTTCCTTTTTGTTTCACATCACATGTTATTCTTATTAATATACAGTGAAATCACATGTGTTTTGTATGTACTAATGTTTTAAATCAAATCAATTTTGTTTTATTTAGAAGGAACGAATCACATGTGTATTATGATAAATGCACTTGTGATTTTGTGTGTTGTAATGTTTTGAACCAACCATTCGGATTTTGTACATTAGATTTTGTTTTCATTTAAGAGGGAACGAATCACATGTGATTATGGTAAATTGCATGTGATTCTTTTTTGATTTATTAAGGAGTGAAACACATGTAATTCAGTGGTTATATTATCATGAATCTCATGTGATTCTGTTTTTGATATACAGGTTGTATGTGATTAGTTATGAATCACATGTGATTAGCCATGAATCACATGTGATTAGTTATGAATCACATGTGATTAGTTACCATAGAACCAACACCAGTAAAACCTTCAGTACATTGAAGCTCAGCATCAGTCCATTCATCATGAAGATATAAAAGCCTTAGCATATGATCTTCTGTTATTGGCTTCAGGTTTTGGTCTGCAAGTGGTTTTGTTTGTGGGTCAGCTTCTATGTTTGATTTGCGTCTCTTAAGCTTTGTATTTAGCTCCAAACAGGATGTTACCATTTCCAGTAGGTCTTTTGTTGTTTTCCATGGTTCAAGTGGGGTATGGGCTATTGGTTTAGTGGTTTTGGCTTTGTGGACCACTGGTCTTTATCATCCTTCTTAGATTTTAGTTTTAGGAGTGGATGGGTAGTTTAGATGTCTGTGTTGTAATCGGTTTATGTTGTTTTTTGGGTTCTTTTATCTTTAATCGTCTTGTTTAGAGAGGAAGAATGACGTTTGTTTGTCTCACCTCTTTTGCGGTTCTATATAATTTTGCCTTTCCAAAAAAAAGATACATATTCAGATGCTCTAGAATTCTTATGTTATTAATGAATGAAAATCACATGTGATTTCGGTGAATCACATGTGATTTTGCTGTGTAGTTGTTTTGTTATTAATGAATAAAAATCGCATGTGATTTTGGTGAATCACATGTGATTTTGCTCTGGAATTTTTTCATTATTAATATATGAAATTACATGTGATTCTGGTGAATTACATGTGATTTTGCTCTGGAATTGTTTCTTTAGTTTACTGTAAAATTCTTTTATCAGAATCACATGTGATTCGTGTGTAAATCACATGTGATCGGTGTGTAAATCACATGTGATTTGTGTAAATCACATGTGATTTACACATGTGATTTGTGTAAATCACATGTGATTTATACATAAAACAAATCTGAAAAAATAGTTCTTTATTCCTATGTTGTTATACGGTATTATGTGTTGTATTTGCACAATATGAAGAAATTGTGTGTAAAAATCCATCACAGGATCGAGACAAATGTGGTGTGAAAGGAAGATGATGAAAAAATAGAAGAAAAGTCACTTGAAATTAAAGTGGAGCCGAAAAAAATGCCAACATTGTCAAAAAAGACTAATTTGCATTACTAAAAAAACTTGTTCGTTAAATTCAAAGGAAAAGAGAAATATGACATGTGTTTGAAAACTTTTGTTATTGAATGCTACATCCTTTGTAATTTATATTATGTTTGAGTTTAAGACACAACACAATACTCAACTATTGATGTAAACAACCAATTCTTTACAAAAGGAAATCCAAACTACCATATACATGCTTTTAATAGTTACGACAAACTCTAATTAATTGCGTTACATCATCATCAACGTAATTCTTAAGATGCTTAGCCAATTCAAACATCATCTATGCATGCACATTCAACTTGTCTAATGATATCATTGTGGCGTACTCGAACTTCAAACGCCTCAGCCAAATATCTTTCCACATGAAGCACTGTAAAAACACACATAAATTAAAAGTAATTTGAGGTAAAATCACATGTGATTTGAGGTAAATCACATGTGATTTGCATATCATATCAACTGGGTAAAAGTTACCAATAGTGGACTGCATGATCACAGTCGTTGAAAATTCTTTCCATGGTCTACCAAGGTAAGTAAGAGAGGTCAACGCATCAAATGGTGATATGTCACACTTTTGGATTGAAATACCCGTGTTTTGATTCGGGCCTTTTTTCCCTTGGGCCGTGATAGTCACAAATTGGTTTTTTAAAGGCTGGTGTGGCATAATCTTACAGTTTTGGAAGACCACAGCCGCGTTCCCAAAGATAAAATCAATGGTTCTGGTTACATCACATTCACGATAGAATTGACTGCTGGAATGAGGATAAAGTGTGTCTTGAAACGCGTCAAATGAGCATCTGAAAAATCTCAACCAGACCGAAAGGCCACTGCTTGATGCTTGGCTGCACCATCAACATTTTTGAAGCCCATATCTATTGCTATAAAGCCTTTTCCCGCAATAGTTGTAATTCATTAACATAAAGTTTGAAATTTAATAAAGCTAGTCTTTTATGTTACTAATGAAAATGGCACAATGATGACATGGTTCATAATTAATGTTGTCATGGGCCATTGTTGTCATTGTTACATATGAAATACAAAAAACTTGAGTGTTTCGCTAATTTAATATCATCCATCGCAACCTATTTGTTGCATCTATAGCTACTGCTAAATTGATTACTATGTATACACTACTGATATCAAGCGCCTAAACGACTACGTAATGACTACTGGTTTTTCAATATCCAAACCTTAAGTCTGATCATATGTTATCTTATCTTACCTTTACTTAAGAGCGTAATTAAGCTCGCTTTTAAAAGTTGATATCAAAAACACATACGTCTCGATCCTAGTAGATTTTCACACTAATAAACTATTGAAATCATGTCCGATGCCTAAACTAGCACATGGTTCGTGTTGGTGACAATGTCAGGCACATGACATATGGTATAACAAACCATGTGAGTGAGGTTCTTTTTTATACCCACATCTCATTTAATAAGCTCACAATATACAAGTTAGTAAAACATTGTTTTTTTATTTGATAATGTCTTTGGGTGGAGTGAGTACATGTGATATGCTTAGATTTAGTGTTGTTTTCACATGTACCAACTTTTGGGTGCTTATTAGGTTGTTTGGGTAACTTCATGTTTTATCAGCTTAAATGTTGTCTAGATATACATCTTTTAGCCTATGGAAATTAAAAAAAAATCAAAATATATTTGAAAAGGTGTTTCAGTTTTTCCCAAAATACTGTAATCTAATAAACGGACGAAGTTTTCTACGTCAAGTTACTCGGATAACACAATAATCTAATAAACATTTTGAAATAAGTTTACTCAAACGACCCGGTCCTTAATTTATGCCACATTGCAGTGAGAACTAGACCTAGTCAGGACGAATTATCAAACAACTAATTATCTAATAGTAAGAAACTAGAGCAAAGAAAATATATCGAAAGTTACGGTGGAGAAAGTCGGGGTGCCATCGACGAAATTTAAGCTTCCGATAACAACAGATTTGGTCTTCCCATTACCGTAGATCATACGTAAATACTTAAACTGACCCACCGGCTGCGTTTCCCAAAACTTGTGCCTTTGTGAAAAAATGAGTGTTTCTTCAACCTCTTGCCAATTCTTCGACTGATGAATCATTGTTAACTTGTTAGCAATCTCCAAAGATGGAGAGATTTGATCTTTGGTATCATCTGAGCCATTGTCTGCCATTGCCAATCTAGCCTTGATCGTAAGTAGTTAAGGGTGATCTACTAAATATACTTCAATAACAATAAAATAAAATTAGATTCAATAGCAGTAATTATGAACAAAAAAATCAAATTAGATTCAATAACTTGTATTTCTTTCAATTTTTGTTCAGTTTCAACAAACTTTATATCAATGACGGATCAAGACGGACGACGAATTGAAGACGGACGACAGATTGAGGCTGAAATACAGATCGGTGGTGGATCAACGACAGAATTAGGAATCTATACATCACAACATGTTTGGCTGTCCCTTCATTTTTTATTAATTTAAAATTAGAATTATTCTACACCATTAGATCAAAAAGGCTTGAATGGTGAGGATTAACCCATTTGTTCTTTAAAAAGAAACTGTTCTATATAGAACTTTTGTCCTTGGGAGTATTTCACTTACAAAAGTAGTGTGGCTTTCCTAAAAAAAAATTTGAATGGTCATGCTTTTATAACAAAAAAAACTCACAAAAGAGGAACATAACTACAAAAACAACAGATCTACAAGAAGAAAATCTGCAAAAAGAAAGATTACAAGCTAAATCACAAAATAACCCAAACATCCCCCAAAAAGAAAAATCTAGCGAGCTACATCCCTCAGAGTAAGATAGAAAACGGATTAGACTTCCAAGTGCCCAGTCGATTGAACTCCTAATTCCTCTGCTGGAAATCCCAAGCAATGAAAAAAGTTGGGCTGGAGTAAAGATGTCTTCATTACGGATCGAGCTTAGAGACACCAAATCTGCATGAACAAATCTATTACGCCATGACCAAATCTCCCTAACAAAGACGCATAGTGAAGCTTGGTAATGATTCTTTGAGATAGGAGGTGAAAAGTGAGAATTCCAACACGTGATATCGAAGACATATTAGGGGGGGTGATCAATACGCCACTATTTCCAAAATTTACTCCAAAACTAAGAGACAGCCAAACAAGATAAGATGTTGTGATGTATAGATTCCTCCTCAAGGCCACACAAAGGACAAACAGAAGATGAAATGGTTAGGCCCCGCAGAAGCAAATTGGCACGGGTCGGAAGCCAATCATTTACCACTCTCCAAATGCAAATATTCACTTTTCTTGGGACAAACCGGTTCCAATCTACCTTATATGACATAACATTGGAGCCTAGAATAGCAATATCAATAAGCTTATAAAGGTTATTAACATTGAATTTACCATTCGGATTAAGTTACTATCTCCAACCATCTTGTTGCTCCAAAGAAAGAACAAGACTCCCACTGAGACGAGATAGCTCACTGACTTCATCGAAAGTCCTACCACGTGGGCTCGAACACCACTCCCAATTGCCACCCCAAATAACATTCAACATAGTCCATCCCTCATTTACTCAGACAATGTTTATTAGACTCAAGAGCATAAAGGCGCGGGAAACAAGATGGTTCTTCTGTAATTGTGGTTTTCCTCAATTACAGATGGTTCTTCTGTGATTGACTTGAGAATCCGTAAAATGGTTAACTGAAAATCATCTCCCCCTGAAATTTAGTGAAAAATCTTGAGTTGTTTGCAGATAATAACATGTCAAAATACAAATATGATTTTCGAAGGGCTAAGTGAAAAGCAACACTTACCTGAAATCTAACAATAGTTCTAGAGTTTTTAGGCAAGCACTTTATGTTATCGCAGGAAGAACAAATACAGCAAATATCATAGTTTGCAATAAACTATTCAGAAAGATTGCTAATGTCCAAAGTTGAATAATTCTGAATAATGAGCTCCGCACAAAACTATTTAGAAGACCTCAAATGCTCAAACATCTGTTACAGTATCTTTTAGTACAGTTGGTTATTTATCTAATTTTGATTTTTTAACATACTCAGCGTCAACTCAAAATACACATTTAAACCCCCCTTAATCACAAAAGAAACACCAGCTAACATATTCAACTCATCACTGATGCAAAATATTGAGTGGGTGATTGGCATTGCTTATTGCAAGTTGCTTATTAACGTATTCACTTTTCTTACTTAACTCTGCTTTTCTTATTGAGGAGAAAGCATTTTTATTATCCTAACACTTCATGCTTTTCCTTCTGCTTATTTTTAACAGAAAAAACCAGTTTTCTTCATAAAGGTAATGAAGCTGCTCATTTATTTATATTATAGAGTTAAAATTATTACTACACTATATAGTTACAACTTAAAACTTTAATAAGAACCATATGTCTTAACACTTGTATCAAATTATCATTATTTTGAGATTTTTTTAAACCTTTACAGGAGCAGCAAATCCTAAACGCTAGTTTCTGAAAAGTACAAATTCTAAGCAATATATGTACTTACTTTATCAAGCAAATCAGAAAAAACAATTATCAGCAATCCCAAACACCCACACAAATAACAATAACAAAATATACAGCAAAACAATACTTAATACCTTGAAATGGTGGACCTCAACCAATTTGATCAAAACTTAATTGCTGAAGCACCTGAGCTAACCACCCTGCCTTTAACAAAACTTCAAGATGATTAGATAACAACAGGAAAAATTGCAAATTGCGTCTTCAAACCCCACCTCTACCCCGTGTTAACAACCACCAACTCTCATCCGTTTTCCACCAGACCATTGTTGAATAGTCAACAATCAAGTCTCCAATAATCCCGAATAATAGAGCACAACCCATCAAAAACGCCTCTAGAACATTGCTGCAGACAAACACCCATCTCCTCACAAGCCTATCCACAAACTATTGAAAAGTTCATATTAATAGAAAAAATGCACAACCATCGTTTATTCGGTTTCTTACAAAGCAACGTCAACCAAAATAAGAGATTTTCTTCTCAAAAACCGAGTCGCCCCCCGTTATGTTAAATAAGGATATCAAGTTCGGGACTAAAAATTTGAGTCTTCTATATAAGGTTAACGAAGTGGTCTCCCTACCGATTTGTACAAAAGATTGCTTCCAAGCATGTGCCATGTCTTAGAAAGATTTAAAAGATCAAAAAGTCTTGAATGATGGGGATTAACCCATTTGTTCTTTAAAAAGAAACTATTCTATATAGAACTTTTGTCCTTGGGAGTATTTCACTTACAAAAGTAGTGTGGCTTTCCTAAAAAAAGATTTTGAACGGTCATGCTTTTATAACAAAAAAACTCACAAAAGAGGAACAGAACTACAAAAACAACAGATCTACAAGAAGAAAATCTTCAAAAAGAAAAATTACAAGCTAAATCACAAAATAACCCAAACAACCCCCAAAAATAAAAATCTAGCGAGCTACATCCCTCAGAGTAAGATAGAAAACGGATTAGACTTCCAAGTGCCCCAGTTGATTGAACTCCTAATTCCTCTGCTGGAAATCCCAAGCAATGAAAAAAGTTGGGCTGGAGTAAAGATGTCTTCATTACGGATCGAGCTTAGAGACACCAAATCTGCATGAACAAATCTATTACGCCATGACCAAATCTCCCTAATAAAGACGCATAGTGAAGCTTGGTAGATTTTACAATGATTCTTTGAGATAGGAGGTGAAAAGTGAAAATTCCAACACGTGATATCGAAGACATATTAGGGGGGTGATCAATACGCCACTATTTCCAAAATTTACTCCAAAACTAAGAGACAGCCAAACATGTTGTGATGTATAGATTCCTCCTCAAGGCCACACAAAGGACAAACAGAAGATGAAATGGTTAGGCCCCGCAGAAGCAAATTGGCACGGGTCGGAAGCCAATCATTTACCACTCTCCAAATGCAAATATTCACTTTTCTTGGGACAAACCGGTAATCTACCTTATATGACATAACATTGGAGCCTATAATAGCAATATCAATAAGCTTATAAAGGTTATTAACATTGAATTTACCATTCGGATTAAGTTACTATCTCCAACCATCTTGTTGCTCCAAAGAAAGAACAAGACTCCCACTAAGACGAGATAGCTCACTGACTTCATCGAAAGTCCGACCACGTGGGCTCGAACACCACTCCCAATTGCCACCCCAAATAACATTCAACATAGTCCATCCCTCATTTACTCAGACAATGTTTATTAGACTCAAGAGCATAAAGGCGTGGGAAACAAGATGGTTCTTCTGTAATTGTGGTTTTCCTCAATTACAGATGGTTCTTCTGTGATTGACTTGAGAATCCGTAAAAGGGTTAACTGAAAATCATCTCCCCCTGAAATTTAGTGAAAAATCATGAGTTGTTTGCAGATAATAACATGTCAAAATACAAATATGATTTTCGAAGGGCTAAGTGAAAAGCAACACTTACCTGAAATCTAACAATAGTTCTAGAGTTTTTAGGCAAGCACTTTATGTTATCGCAGGAAGAACAAATACAGCAAATATCATAGTTTGCAATAAACTATTCAGAAAGATTGCTAATGTCCAAAGTTGAATAATTCTGAATAATGAGCTCCGCACAAAACTATTTAGAAGACCTCAAATGCTCAAACATCTGTTACAGTATCTTTTAGTACAGTTGGTTATTTATCTAATTTTGATTTTTTAACATACTCAGCGTCAACTCAAAATACACATTTAAACCCCCCTTAATCACAAGAGAAACACCAGCTAACATATTCAACTCATCACTGATGCAAAATATTGAGTGGGTGATTGGCATTGCTTATTTATTCTACTTTTCTTCTTATCTGCTTTTCTTATGAGGAAAAGCATTTTTTTATCCTAACACTTTATGCTTTTCTGCTTATTTTTAAGCAGAAAACCAGTTTTTCATAAAAAGGTAATGAAGCTGCTTATTTCATTTAATATTAAGTTAAAATTAGTTTTTACTATCATATTCAACTTAAAACTTTTAATAAATGCATATGACTTAACACTTGTATCAAATTATTATTATTTTGAGTATTTTTTAACCTTTTACAAGATAAGCAAATCCAAACGCTGTTTCTAAAAGTACATATTTCTAAGCAGATTATATGTACTTATTTTCAAGCAGAAGCAGAAAAAATAAGCAATCCCAAACACCCTCTAATAACAATAGACAAAATATCAGCAAAACAATTACTTAAATACCTGAAATGGGGACTCAACCAATTTGATCAAAACTGAAGGTGCTGACAGAACATGGGAGCTATACACCCTGCGTTTTAAACAATGTACTTACAAGAAGATTAAGAACAACAGAAAAAAGTTGCATATAGTTCTTTCAAAACCTAGCACCTCTACCCGGTGTAAACCCACAAACTCTCATATCGTTTTCCACAGACAATTGTTGAATATCATCAATCATAGTCTCCTTTAATCACGGAAATAATAGAAACAACACGACCATACCAAATCGCCTCTAAACAATTGCTGCCTGATTAAACTACCCTTCTCCTTACAGCCTATCCAAAATAGATTAAATAGTTTCATATTAAAGTAAAAATGCACAAGCCATCGTTTCTCGGGTTCTTACAAGGCCAAAAACGTCACAAATATTAAGAGGTTTTTCCTTCTCAAAAACTTCGCCCCTTGTTAAATAAGTTGATATCAAGTTCGCGGACTAAAACTTTTATTTCTATTAAGGGTAACAAGTGGCGCCATATGTTGTAAAGTTGTTCCAGGCATGGAATGTTTAGTAGATTTAAAACTTAATGTTGTTCAAGAGGGTGGTTGGTGGTTTTTTGAAATGTACGTTGCAATTTCTTTAAATGTGAGTTTTTCCATTACTTGATGGATGGTGGGAAGGTTAAAACAGGTAAAGCGGACCAAACATGAACCGACTGTGAGTCTTGTTGTTTCTTGTTTTCCAGGGGCTTGGAATATATAGCACAGATTGTTGATAACATCTTGACTGGTAAAACGGGTAGCCCACTGTCCTCCTTGACTACATATGTTTTCTATTGTTCTTAATGCATACGGTTGAGTTATGTCATCTTCACCCTTCCTTAAAAGTGAAGTAAACACTAAATTCAATGTGTTTGGAAACCTGCTTCAAAATAAATCAAAATAAAAATTAAGTTACTTCAGTTGAAAAGGTATTTTAAATAAATTTTTAAATAAATCACACATCTACAGCCTCAGATTCTAAATCGTGTAAGGCTATAGGTGGCAAGAGGCGGGTTGTAAATGTGGCTATTTTGACTTACTTGTGAACATGTACACTGGGAAATTGTTTTTCTCAAACGGGTAAAAAGGCACCTAAAGTGTTTGACACGCAGAACCTCATAAACTATTCTTTTCAATCTAATAAGATAATTACTGAAAAGATGTACTTTCAGTAATTCTTTTTGATGCACTGTTTGACACACTATATGTTTAGAAAAATAATAAGATTTTTTGAGAAGGGATCCTGGTTTGGCTGAACAGCCAACACTTTTCTTGGTCCAATTTTAACTTCAAAATAATATCATAAAAATGATTCATTTATTTTTCAATAATACAACATAGCATGTGGTAAGCAATCAAGCATACTTTCAGTGAATTTAAACCGTTTAATCCGTTTCTTTTTCAGCTAAGTTTACATATCTCCAAGTAATCAGTAGGTCAGGCATGTTGTATAATAAATTAATGGGTCTACACGGGTTGGACCAGCCCATCAACACCTTTTTCGAATCTTATGAACAAATAATGCATTATATAAGATATGCTAAAACTATATTGTTACAATAGTAACTAAAGTTTTTAGCATTATACAACACTTTTTGGGCAACTTTCAGCCCATTTGTACCATTTTATTTTTAGATAAGTATTAAGGGCACGTTTGGTACAGAGAAATCCAGAGAATTGAATTGAGGTAGGGAATAGAAATGAAGGGAAATGAATTTGTTAAAGAAATGTGAAAAATTCCATTGTTTGGTAAGAAAGAAGAATTCACATTAGAAATAACAAAATCAAGTACTGTATCTTTTTTTAGGAATAAAAAAAAATATTAATTTAGCTATGATAAATTATCACTTGCTTTGTCTTGAATCGGGCCTAACAAAACTGAGACATCAACGAAAGGTAAAACATATATACCTTGATGGATCATCATATGGAAACCATTTTAATTCGTAGCTTTTCTTTTAATTAGAACCCTAATGTGTAGCTTTCTTTTTAATTAGAACCCTAATTCGTAGCTTTCCTTTTAATTAGAATAAAGAATGAAACAATTATACCTTGATGAATCATATGGAAATTGGAAACCTTTGAGGAGGAGCAGATGGAGATCGATGGTAGGTGCATCTCAAAAAACATAATGGTTGTTTTAAGCAATATATTTCAAATGGTGTTTTTTGTGTGAAATTGAGTGCCTGGCACGTGATTGACCAATTTATACCCATTTCTAAATGATATCCAACATTTTTTAAACATTTGGAAAAAGACGGAGAGTTTCCATTTCCAAACCAAATTGGATGGAAATAAAAATACAAAGGAGTGTTTTCCCGAGAGTTGGAAACTCTCCGCTTTTTGTTTTCTCTTGCTTACCAAACACGAGAAATCACATCATTTCCATTTCTTGGGTCTTATTTCTCTATACCAAACATGCCCTAAAAGTGTAGCCGTTTAAGCAGTTCTGATCAAGTGTGCCCAAATCGACACATTTCTATGTAAATGAATCAAAGTAGCCACACCCACCCATTATCAATAGAAACACACATATTGACTTATTTTACCACAGAAAATGTTAGAATTGTCCCAACTACATATGACATATTTCATGCTTCAGAGAATCCGAAAGCTTAATAAATATAAACAAAAGTTCGATAAGCTATCTGTAATAATAAACGGGGAATGACACGAGTTTGGTGAAGCATCGCGTTCAAAGAAGAGAACCCGATAAGATCCCCAATGGCAAATGGGGTGGGTTTGGGGGAGCATCTCGGCCCAACGGGGCGCCCCTGATATGATCCCCGATGAGGTTTGGGGCGGGTTTAAGGATGATTTTTGTAATCGGGTTTGGGTCCCCCCCCCCCTTTTCCCTTTTTGCCATTCCTCTCTGTAGACAAAGATAATAACAATAGTGATGAAAGCTGACCTGCGATCCTGATGAAGTCTTGCTTTCCTTGGAAGGACTTTCCAGTGGATGGTTTGCTTTTGATTGGTCATTTTGAGTAGATATGTAAAATAACAACTCACCCAAAGCCGCCATTGAGAACCTTCTCACTTTTACTTGTCTGTCCATCAAACCTTCATTCAATGAACCCAACATTCCCGAATTTGCCAGATCATCATTGATGAAAGTAGAATGACGTATGAACAACCCAAGAAGTGAAGCAAGTTGAACCCTCAAAGCTGAAGCCTTTGACTGTCTAAGCATTTTGACCAAAACCGGCATTATTTGACCATTGGTCAAAATATTTGCTGCATCAGTGTTACAGCTTGAAATCTCAAGATATCGGATAACATTCTGCTTCTCACCGATTGTGGTATTTCCATTTAAAATGTTTATGTTGCATTTTGTAAGTACATCCAACTAGTCCTTTGCTATTTTCACAAAATCTGATGTAGGAATTGCCTCAAAAGGAAGAGAATGCAACACTTTTGACCCTTTGTCTGACTTTTTGCTTGGCATCACGGGCCTCACTAAAAGATCAGATGAATGCCAAAGGACAGTTGACAGGTTAGGGGCTGACTTGGAAGAGTCACTGTCATCACCACCGTCTGAATTATCGATACTTTTTTCGTCTTCCAGTGAGGCGGAAGGTGGGGTAGCCGGCACTTCAGCATAATTCAAAGACAACTCATAATCAGTTCTTCGAGAATCATCTGTGATTGGCGTGTTGACCACGGGAGACACCTCTTCCTGATCAGAAATTGATGAAATATGGTCAACAGTACATCCAGGTGTCACCATTTCAGGCTCATCTGGTGAATCATCGTCATTGTTCTCATTAAAATCTAGCTCCATGTCGGTGTTTTCAATCTTAACATCAGTGTCATTTTCGGAATTATTAGGCAATGGCCCCCAGTAATTCTCTTTTTCATTCTCCCTCTGTAAATTTAATTTTGCTATCCTCGATAGCCTTAGCAGATTCACACCCTTTGTATTACCAGAACCCTTTGACTGGATCTTTCTACCACCAGATACATCTCTATCAGGTGTACTATAATTAAAACTCTCGTTAGGCCCCACCATGCCGTTCAAATTATCACGGTTTCTTGGCGGCGTCTTGTTCTGTACTTCTGTTTATCACCATTGCGTTCTGTAAGGCACGGTTTATAACAAAGTTCAATCATGTTATCAAAAGCAGGCTGAGGGGGTAAGGGGAGTGGAGAGAGCTTAGTGTTCCAGTAGGCATGACTACAAACTTCTGACGATTGGATTCTTTCTGATGGATCCTTTATAAGGAGAGAACTAACAAGATTAGCAAATGAACGGCTAGGATTTCGTGGTAGTGATGAGGTTGGATCAGGGAGAATTCATTTTACTAATTGTGTAATTCTTTTCCAACAAATGGGGGTCTGACAGCATAGCATTCGTAGAGCACGCAACCAAGAGCCCAAAAATCAGAAGCATAAGAATGAACTCCGCCATCATGAAACAACTCAGGAGCCATGTAACATGGAGTTCCGCGTTTTGTATGTGGTAACTGAAAAATATTACAGTAACAAACAGGTCGAGAGTCTCCCAAAAAGTGTATTCTTGATGCAGAAAAACCTCTTAATTCATGTCATTTTTACTATCGAAATACGATAGACTATGGAATAATATCTGGGACACATAAAAGTTATTAAAGTTCGAACTGTGCGGGCAATAAGTTGTTATGAGTATAAGAGTCGGCATGTGAGGTGCACGTGTGGGATTTATCCCTCACGTGAGGTGCACATGTGTTCTCCTTCCCTTTTACTCATAACAGATTTTCCCGCCCAATCCACTCCTTTAAATAGTTGTTAGCTATCTCATTTCCTATCTATACTATTATATAAAGCATTTATAATGTGGGACCCATTAAAAATTAAGATAAGGAGGTGTTAATATGGTGTTCCGGGAAAGCTACGGGAAACCCAAACGAACACATACAACGAACGCATACATTCAAAGTGTTGTGAAACGAAATTACTAAGCGGATAGAAAATTGCGTAAAGAGTTGAGTTAGTAAAATTTTTATTGCCGCCGCTATGCGCGGGTAACCAACTAGTGTCCAAAATGTGTAAAAACAATTTCCCTCTCTAAATTCTGTTGTAACCGTTTGTGTAACAAACTTGTAATCGTTGTAACAAACTTTCCACCATTGATAATGCAAATAAGCTTTCGACACTCTGTTTCTTTATCTTCTTGAGAGTCCAAGCCTTTGTAATCTGCTACCAGTCTTATATAGACTCTAGTGGTGTATATCAATTGGCATCAGAGCACTTTACTGGGAGATTTCTGTTAAATATCTGGTGAAATTGCTTGAATTCCGGTGATCTTGTTAGTTTTGCGGTGAACTGAGTTTTCATATCAAAGTATTACACTGATACTTTGATACTTTGATCACAGTATTACCACTGATACTTTGATCAATTGTATGCTATTCCGTTCAGAAATACGATCAATTGTCACACATTCATCGCGATCGCGAGAACAACGGAGGCTTAAATTCTCTGTTTTCGGAATAACGATCAGTTTTGTTTGGTGTGAGATTGACCAAGAAACGGTTATTAGTTGTTAGCTATCTCAATAGAAGACGAAGGAGAACAGTTAACAACTATTTCACAAATTCATTCATAAATAGCATACTCCAAGTTCTAATGGCACCTGCAACGTACTATTGCAAATTCAAGTGCAAATGATGAACCTGTGACTAGGCAGTATGTGGAAGATGCTTTGGCACAGATGAGACAGATGATTGTTGGATTAGGGGCTCAGAATAATCAAGGAGCAAGGCAGGCTAATCAGTTTAGTCGTTTGGCCAAAGTGAAGTTCCCTAAGTTCAATGGAGATGATGTTTTGGGATGGATTTTCAAGTGTGATAAGTTTTTCCTTATTGACAACACTCTTGAAGAAGAAAAGGTAAAAATCATCTATGTCCACTTGTTTGATAAAGCACTTTTGTGGCATAGGCAATTGATTAAGACCAAAGGAGAAAATATTAGTTGGACTGATTATAAAGATGTTATTGCCTTGAGGTTTGGGTCAGTTTATGATGATCCTATGGCTTTACTCAAGAATGCTAAGTATGATAAGTCTGCTAAAGAATATCCGGATACTTTTGATACTTTGTTGAGTAGAGTTAAAGTGAGTGAAGAATATGCTATTAGTTTGTATCTAGGGGGATTGCCTACTGAAGTAGAGATGTGTGTGAGAATGTTTAGGCCAAATACCTTGTTTGATGCTTATTGTTTGACTACCTTACAAGAGGCTACACTTGAAGCTGTCAAAAAGAAGAGTAGGCCTTTTACAAATTAGTCTAATAGCAGATTTGGGGTATCTAATGCTAGTGGAACTACTAACAAGTTAGCATTGTTGCCTCCAAACCTACACCAGGATTATGAAAACAACTCACTCAAAGGAGTAGAAGAGAAAAGGCAAAAGAATTTAATGCGTTCTAAATAAGTGATCAGAAGATGTTCAATGGCCACAAATGTCAGTGGACAATTGTACGCCTGTACATGTGTTGGCTGATAATGAATGAAGAAGAATAGAAGAGGAATTCTTAGATGCTGATGATTCACTGGTAGATACAGTCAATGAAAGAGTGCAGGCTCATATTTCTTTGAATGCATTGTCCGGTATTAGCTCTTTTTAAACTATGAGGGTGATTGGATTAGTTGCTAAACAACATCAGTTGCACATATTGGTGGACTCAAGCTCTACACAAAAAAATTTAGATGTCAACATGGCCAAAAGAATCCTTTGGCAGGATCTGTACCAGGTGGAAAACACATGGTCACTGTTAGTGAGTGTAAAAATTTTCAAGCGGCAGTTGTATGGCCACACATTTACTTTCTGATGTTATGCTTTTACCCTTAGAGGGTTGTGATATGGTATTGGGGGTCCAATGGCTTTCCACTTTGGGAGACATTAAATGGAACTTTCAAGAGTTGAAAATGGATTTTGTTCATAACAATGGTTGACTTTAAGGGGCACTACTAAATCTGTGACTCATTGGTTAGATGCTAGAAGGAAAATTGAGAAAGTGGAAAATAAGAAAAATGCAGAATTAATGATGATGTCTGTGTATCCAAACACCGGCTTACAGTTAATGAATATGTTTGAGTCTGTAGCAAGCAACTCTAAGGTGGAACCAAGACTTCACGAAATCACTGATGCTTATGATGAAGTATTTGCAGTGCCAACCAAACTTCCACCTATCAGATCTCAAGACCATAGAATTACTTTGATGCCTGGAACACAACCTGTACATTAGACCATATAGACATCCTCTTGTGCAAAAGGATGCTTTTGAAGCAATGGTTAAAGAGTTGTTGGATTCTGGTGTCATTAAGCACAACCAAAGTTCTTTTGCTTCCCTTGTGGTTATGGTGAAGAAAAAAGACAACTCATGGAGGATGTGTGTAGATTATAGGCAAATTAAACAAACTGACCATCAAAGTCAGGTTCCCCCATCCAATTTATTGAGGAATTAATGATGAATTGGAATAGGTCAGTCATTTTTACTATAGTTGGATTTAAGATCAGGCTAACCATCAAAGTCAGCATGTTGAAGATGACATAGCCAAAAACGCTTTCTAGGACCCATGAGGGGCATTATGAGTTCTTAGTTATGCCTTTTGGCTTAACTAATGCTCCCTTAACTTTTCAAGCTTTCATGAATGATGTGTTTAGAGAATACTTGAGAAAGTTTACCCTTGTCTTCTTTGATGACATTCTCATTTATAGCAAGAGTTTGGAAGATCATATTCAACATCTCTCAATGTTGTTGTCTACAATGAGAAAGCACAGTTTGTTTACCAAAGAGAGTAAGTGTGTGTTTGGCACAACTCATGTGGAGTATTTGGGCCATGTAATTTCTGCTGAGGGGGTAGCCACAGACCCAAAAAAGATACAAGCTATGCAATGTTGGCCTACTCCAACTAATATCAAGCAATTGAGGATTTTTTTTGTCTAACTGGTTATTACAGAAGGTTTATCAAAGATTTTGCTTCCATCAGCAGGCCACTAACACAATTACTTAAGAAAAATTCATTTCAATGGAGCAATGAGGCACAACAAGCTTTTACTTACTTAAAGAATGCTATGGTACAAGCTCCTGCTTTAGCACTTCCAAACTTTAATAAACCCTTTGTTGTGGAAACTTATGCATATGGTGTTGGTTTGGGAGCAATCCTACAGCAAGAAGGTCACCCTATAGCTTATATGAGCAAAACTTTAGCTCCAAGGCATCAAGCCCTTTCTACTTATGAGAAGGAATTTTTGGCAGTCCTCATGGCTTTAGAAAAGTGGAGGGGTTATCTTTTGGACAGACATTTTGTCATCAAAACACATCAGTCTTAAGTATTTGTTAGATCAGAAAATTACCACACCAGCTCAGATGAAGTGGCTTCCCAAGCTAATGGGCTTTGATTATGAGGTGGAATATAAAAAGGGCTCAGATAATGCAGCAGCTGATGCATTATCTAGAAGGGAGGATGCTAGTGAATTATTTACTATGGCTACTACTTCTATAACTACTGATTTGTACCAAAGTATAGAAGCTAGTTTGACTCAAGATGAACACTTACACACTATTTTGGTTAACCTTCAAAAGGGGGAGATCAAAAAGCACTATGCTATCCACAATGGTCAATTGCTCAGGAAAGGGAAATTAGTGGTGGGCAACAATAAGTCACTAAGAAAGGATTTACTAGCCCATTTCCATGAAGAAGCTATTGGTGGTCATTCAGGGTTAAGGACCATTACCCATAAAATTTGTTCCGTGTTTTATTGAAAAGGTTTAAGAAAATAGATCAAGCAATATGTAAAGGAGTGTTTGGTATGTCAGAAATGTAAGCCTGATCTTGTTGCATATCCAGGTCTTCTACAACCCTTGCCTATTCCTAAGACTGTGTGGGCTAGTATCTCTATGGATTTCATAGAAGGTCTTCCTAAATCCCATGGGTGTACTGTTATATTGGTGGTAGTTGACAGATTGACCAAATATGGTCATTTTATACCTTTGGCTCATCCATTTACAGCAACACAAGTAGCTCAAGTCTTTTTGACCAAGTTTGCAAGTTACATGGGATGCCAGAATCCATTGTATCAGATAGGGATAAAGTGTTCTTGAGCACTTTCTGGAAGGAGTTGTTCAAGCTTCTTCATGTTAAACTGTTGCTTTCCACATCTTATCACCCACAGACAGATGGCCAAACTGAGTGTTGGGTATTTTTTCTTAGCCCATGAGGATTAATAGCCCAACACTTTGAGGCCCATCTTGGGTCCATTTAATCGATGGGATCGTATCTCTCACCTATCTGAAGTATACTCCAGTGCAAGATCTCTTGAAACGTTCATCCTGCCCCTCCTTCCTAGGGGATGCTGCCCAGGTGGTTCCAGTAGCGTATTGTCTTTGCCCCTAAACTTGTAATTAGGCTTGCAGAGAGATGGCCCCGCTGCAAAAAAAAATAAAACAAAAACCCAACCCCTCATGTAGTCCCAATGCGTCACGCAATTGCTCAGGAAAAGGGATATTAGTGGTGCCAGGTAACAATAAGATCTACTAAGAAAGGAGTGTACTAGGACCCATTTTCCATGAAGAAGCTATGGTGTGTTCAATTCAGGGGTTAATAGGACCAATTTACCAATTAAAATTTGAGTTGCATGTGTTTTATTGAATAAGGTTTAAGAAAATAGATCAGCAATATGTAAAAGAGTGTTTGGATATGTCAGAATATGTATGCCTGATCTTGGCTGCATATCCATTCTGGTCTTCTACTACCCTTGCATTTATTCTTAAGACTTGTGTGGACTAGTCATCTTTATGAGTTTCATAGAAGGTTCTTACCTAATTCCCATGGGTGTATCTTGTATTATAAGTGTGGTTATGGTAGTTGGACAGAATGACCAAATATGGTCATTTTATACCTAGCTTTGGACTCATCCATTTACAGCATCCACATGAAGTAGCTCAAGTATTTTGTCTCATAGGTTTTGGGCAGAAGTTACATGGAGATCGCGCCAGAATCTCATGAGTATATCAGATAGGGATAAAGTGTTCGCTTGAGCACACTTTCTGGAAGGAGATTGTTCAAGCTTCTTCATGTTTAAAACGCTGTTGTGTTCCGAGTACTTATCACCCTAGAAACGAGACAGGATGGTCCAAAGAACTGAGGTGTTGGGTATTTTTATTCTTAGCCTATGAGGTTAAAATAGACCCAACAACTTTGAGGCCCAATCGATGGGTCCATTTGTAGTCTTTTATATTGATCATGTTCAGGTGGTTAGAAGAGACGTGTGAGAGTTGTGAGGAGAAGAAAATAAACGATGAAAGACTAAGAATAGAAGAATTTTCGACGTTAATATATCACGCACAAACACAATGTCTAGATGTTTTTTTTCGATCACCCGAAGATTGCGCCGTCAGGATCGTGTCACGATTTTCGGACTGTAGCTTCCTGACAACTGAGGAGGAAGTTGGTTGAGACCTGTTGGGAGTAGATTCTTTTATTTTGAGGTTTTACGAGATGGATCATAGTAAAATGTATTTTTCTTTCTCTCCTTTATTTTTTGTATTATAAATAAATCAACAAAAAAGAAAATACAAATATAAAACAACAAAAAGAAAAAATAGAAAAATTATAAACACCTAGAAAAACATATAATATAAAATCAGGAAAATTTTCAAACTACCAGAAAAAGAATCTCTCTCGACATGTTCTCTTGCGAATCGATAACATGTTACGTACTTAGAAATGTTGATTCTACCATCGAACTAACGGAGTTGTAAATCAGTACGAACAAGAGTTTCAAATGCTTTTAAAACATGTAATTTCTAATTTTCTCATGATGACTTATGTACATTTTAGTGCATAACTCGGACCTGAAAGTATAAGGAAGTGTTATACGCTAAGTAGGCTTCTCCCTACAAAATAGAAGAGAAGTCTAATATCGATTGTTTTCTTAAATCCGCCTTTTGAACACAATTTTTCATAACAAGAACTTTCTATGTCCAAAATTGTCTAACGATATACTTTGTGGGAATTTTTTTCCATAAAATAAAGTGATACTTTGTTAAAAATTGTGTTTGTCTTCAACATCTCACTTCCTCGAATAAGATTTACACGAAAATTGCCTACGGTACGGTTCAGAATGTCATTTTTAATGTGAATCAATTTCTGAGGGAGCTTTCAAACAAGCCTTTTAATGTGTTGGGTACATCTCATAAATGTCAATTTTATGTGTCATTAAAAACACAGTATGTGAAATTTAAAATAGTGGAAACTTATATGTCAATTAATAAATATTACATTGTTCACTAAGCGCATCTCACTCGTCTTCACATTTTGTGAGTGTCATTATCAATTTTTCATTCCAATGTCAAATCTCACTCCGTCTTCAACATTTTGTGGTGTCATATCAATTTTTCATTCCAATGTCAAGTTTTAATAAATATTGGTATCCAACATATACTGTTGAAGGGGAGCAATATGGAAAATGAATTCATGCAATATCGTGGTGTAATTTTTCTCCTCGTGTAATTTTTCTCCTCATGTAATTTTTCATGTCAAATCTTAATTAATTGGTATTTCAAATACTAGGTGTTTTATTATTTAAAATAAGGGGAGAAAATGTGATTAAAATATGTTATATACGAATGTGATCTTTAAGACTCTAAGTGCAACTCTTTCCTTTATGTGCTAAACAATTTCGAATCTCGGAGCACATGTGTAGGGGGAGTATTTGAAAATAACAATGTCAGAAAATGGTTTTATGGTTCGATCTCATACCCAACAACCTATTAAGTCCATGACAATTCTAAAGTCATAAGGTGGTTAGGTTAGGAATAAGTCCTACGATCCAACCAGAACTGGAGGGATCTACCCAAGGACATCCCATAGTTAGAAATAGCAGTCCTTAGGTATGATTGGAGATGAATGAGTAAGAGGGAAAAATGCCGACTAAGATTGAGCTAACACTGGAACAATCACAACAAGGTGTTAGTAATGACGTCTTGGTAAGCATTGAAGGGGTTGAAGAATAAAAAAGAAATGTATGGATAAAGGGTGAAAACAAAGCAGCCCTCCAAACAACTTAGGCAGAAACCAGGTCAATACATAATCTATCAAAATCACAATGATGATTGTTGATATTGAAGAAAGTCATCATGGACCTAGTGATGCAATGCACAACCCTTCCCAGCCATTCGGGTTTCTCTCAAAAGAAACTTGTCTCATTTGTCACGGAGATACACATGTTATCTATTGACATCTCACTCCGAGATTGTTGATATTGAATAGGTGGCAGTCTGCTCTAGCCTCCGATTACTAAAACCAAAGTGCACAAATCGAGTCTAGAGCCAGAAGAGATCAAATTATAAATCTCATTAGGACACAATGTCAAAATACACTTGTTGAACACCATAAAGTTCACAAGCTGTAACAAAGATTCCTAGGCATTATCCTTGAGATCTTGCCAAAACATCCGAGTGATACTTAAGTATTCACAGTGAAGATGGAAATCCTGCTTGAGCCAACTGGTATTCGCTAAAATACAAATCTTTTATACCACGTAAAACACTATTAATTGGACTAAAAATACTAAAATACGCTTAATTATATTGCAAATATGTTTGTTTGGTATTTTTTATGTCTTGCAGATAAAAGGATTGAAAACGGTGCAAAAACGGGAATTATCGGGCTCAATTTGGTCAAGTCTAATTATTACTCAAGCTAAGATGAAGTCGTGAAATGTCCCCGAGCATACCAGTGGAAAGAGCGCGACAAAACGAGTCCAAGGGTGCCCTCGGATTTAAGGGTTTATTTAGCTAGACCGAATTTGATTATTTGCTTTAGCTAAATAAATCGGGTGGTATTCGTTTAATTGCGGGTCTCCAATTCGGTTCCATTTTCTACCCTTTTTCAATTAATTAGTATAGCGTATTTTTAAAATATTTTGTTTTGCTTATTTTATCATTATGGGTAGCAAGTAGTTTAATTAGTGCTTGTTGAGTGATATAGTGATTTGGGAATTAAGTGTGGATTTGAAAAATGGTTTAATTAATAAATAATATTCGATTATTTAGATTTATAATTTGGATGTTTCAAAGGGCAAAAGCCGGAGAAATAGTCAAACTATTATTAGTAATTAACATCTTTTTGAGAGATTTTTGTTAAAATAAACCAACGTTGTGAGATAATTATCTTTTCTAAGGAGATTAATTTGTTATTAAACCTAAATTCACACTTAAGAAACTTTTCACGTCACTTAGCAAGCATATTAGTCATTTATATATTTTTAAGCATTTTTGTCATTTAAAACTTTTAGATCAATTTTAGTATAATCTTGTTGTTTTAAATATTAGAATTAATATTAGTTTAATTTTTAGCATAAAAATAGTTTAAAACCAAAACCAAAAACTTGAATGACAATCAAGCTCGATGTACGCAGATTTCCATTCACCTCTCGCCGAGGAAACGACCCGGGAGGTTTTTGAAATTGCCTTGGTTAAAAGCGATTTTCTAGAACCCGACGAAAATACTATACTATATTATTATTGATATCCTCCTTATATATTATATATTATATATAGTGTGTTCGGACGTGTATCAATTTTTGGCGCCGTTGCCGGGGAGAGGTGTAGCGATTTTTTACGGGATTGTTTGTGTTCGAGTCTTGAAGATCCTTTTCTTCAGAAAGTTTATTTTCGTTCTTATAAAAAAAATCCAAAAATATTTTTCTTCTTAATTTTATTTTTATTTTTCCTTTTCTTTTATAAATATTAAAAAATACCAAAAATATTTTTTATTTTATTTTTATTATCTTTATAAAAATTTTCTAAAAATATTCTCCTTTATCCTCTTACTTCATTTAATTCTTATCTTCTTTATCCTCTTATCCGTTTAATTCTTCGACATGTCTTCGTATAACCATTTTGGTTGCTCGTGGTGTGGAGGTCCGTTTAATGGTGGAAACTGTCCGAGCTGTAGCAATGTAGGATCCGGAAATGAGTTTGTCTATGACCCAAATCCTTATTCTTATAATGAAACACTCGTCATTTTTCTTACCACCTCCACAGGCCCCAGTACGAGGACTTACTCGTGTGAGTTATGTGGGAACGATTCTCACTATGTGTTTGATTGTCCACGGGTACCGCTTGTCTATGAGCAGGAACCGTGCTACAATCAAAACTTTAGTGATAATTATTATCCACAAAATTCACCGAGTTTTCTTTGTTGTGATAACTGTGGGGGTCCTCATGAAAGTTTTCAGTGTCAACCAATGAACCAAAATTTCTATAATTCTAATTCTTTTGGTTTTGACCAATCCCAACCCCCGCAGTTTTCCGTCATTCATCAACCTCCTCAAGAAACAAGTGTGGAAATTTTGCAAGCTAAAGAAGACTTAATGATTTCTATAGAAACCTTTTTAAAGAAATTTAATCGTATATCTTTTAGAGAAACGCCGAAGGTTTTAATGCAAGCTTGACAAATTTATTGAAAATTAATCTACTAATCCAGGAGAGTATAAGAATTGCTTAACAAACTTCTTGAAGATGTGCAAAATATAAGTGAGGAGCTGGCAGAGTTTATTAATAGTCCGAGTTGGAGTCGTCCTGCCTTCTACTTAGACGACGACGAGGAGTATACTATTGCAATCACAAACGATTTACCAACTGAGGAACCCGATAACTCTCTAAGTATGAGGGATGAGCATCTTGACACTATTCCGACAACGGAATCGGACGAAGTAATAAAGTCTAGTGTTGAGAACCTTGTCCTAATCCCAAGAGAGTCCGAGGTTACTTCCGATAATGAAAGTGAGTGTGATGTGCCCGTTGATGATGAATCTTCTCCGACTTTTGCGACTTTCTCGAATCCTCTCTTTGATTCTGACAACGATTTTTCCTCTAGTGACGACGAGTCATTTTCTGAATTTGGTATTCGCTAAAATACACATCTTTTATACCACGTAAAACACTATTAATTGGACTAAAAATACTAAAATACGCTTAATTATATTGCAAATATGTTTGTTTGGTATTTTTTATGTCTTGCAGGTAAAAGGATTGAAAACGGTGCAAAAACGGGAATTATCGGGCTCAATTTGGTCAAGTCTAATTATTACTCAAGCTAAGAAGAAGTCGTGAAATGTCCCCGAGCATACCAGTGGAAAGAGCGCAACAAAACGAGTCCAAGGGTGCCCTCGGATTTATTTGGGCCAGCCCGTAACCCACTTAACGGGCCGACAAACCCATTGAGTATAAGACCATTTTCAAGCACCAACAATACTATATGTATTAATCTGTTATTCTGTAGTAAGTGACGTCTCGCGGACAGGCTTAATTAAATCCACACAAGGCATGGGCCAGCGCACTAACACTCCAATTGGCCAATTGATTTCATACACGTGGCAAGGCAAAAAATTTTATATCAATTCATTTCCTTCATGTGATCTAAGGGACAAGAAAGATGTGTTCAATTTAAGCCAAAATATTGGCGACGTGTCACATCCTTATCGGCTGGATCATTATTGCTGCAACTCTTGATCCAAGGGACTATGAATGTGTGCCAATGATTGGCTAATAAATTGTGGCGGTTGAGATGCAATTTTACAGTTTCTACCCTTGGGCTTGGGTATAAATATTCACGCTCCCCCTCATTTTCAAGACATTAGATTAGTTTTTAGCTTAGTTTAGCCATTTAAAGTTTTAGGTTATTTTTTGTAATAGATTAGTGCTTTGTAAACAGCTTATTTTTAAGCTTATTGTCCTAGCTTGTTGAGGATCTTATTAGCTTAATGAAGATGATTTTGGATATTTCTTGATAGCTTATTAACGTGGCTTATTCTCTTTTCTTTTCTTTTCTAATGCTCATCGAAACATAAGCTATTTCATTTAGCTTATTAACTAAGCTTTTATACCCAGTTATTAGAGTATAAGAAATAAACCAAATAAGCTTCTTATGAGCTTATTTGATCCAACTCTTATCCTAAAATAAGATTCGGTTTCTAAGCTTGAGTAATAAGTTCAATTTAGCTTATTTACGAGTTAAAGTTCTTTAGTTTTTTTCTTAAAAGCTCGCTCACTTAGAATGAATAAGCTGTTTTATAGCTTATTCATTTCAACTAAGAGCTTATATGGTTTAGATCTCGTTTAGCTTGTTACATCTCATTCAAAGTCGTTAGTTAAGTGCTAGAGTTTTATGTTTACTCTTTGTTTCGTTGTAGCTTATTAGTTTTGCTTCTCATCTTAGCTTATTAGTTTTGCTTAAATTAAGTTTTGGTTTATTAAACAAAAAGTCAGCGTATTAGTTAATAGGAAAAAAATAGTTTGCTAAAAATAATTACTAGTTCGAGCTTTAGTGTAGAAACCGTATAGCAGATGTACGCATTTGATGCTAGGCTTGAATATAGATATAGGTTATAAGGCCTAAATTGTGCTATTAAATTGTTGTTGGGTACCTTTTTAGTTCATATGTGGACCGAAGCAAATTGAAAAAAAAATAGTATTGGAATGAATTGTATTATAATTAACAGTTTATTTTGTTTCGACTTTGGTACCGGTCAACTCATGAGGCCTGGAGCTTAAGGGTTTATTTAGCTAGACCGAATTTGATTATTTGCTTTAGCTAAATAAATCGGGTGGTATTCGTTTAATTGCGGGTCTCCAATTCGGTTCCATTTTCTACCCTTTTTCAATTAATTAGTATAGCGTATTTTTAAAATATTTTGTTTTGCTTATTTTATCATTATGGGTAGCAAGTAGTTTAATTAGTGCTTGTTGAGTGATATAGTGATTTGGGAATTAAGTGTGGATTTGAAAAATGGTTTAATTAATAAATAATATTCGATTATTTAGATTTATAATTTGGATGTTTCAAAGGGCAAAAGCCGGAGAAATAGTCAAACTATTCATCTAGTAATTAACATCTTTTTGAGAGATTTTTGTTAAAATAAACCAACGTTGTGAGATAATTATCTTTTCTAAGGAGATTAATTTGTTATTAAACCTAAATTCACACTTAAGAAACTTTTCACGTCACTTAACAAGCATATTAGTCATTTATATATTTTTAAGCATTTTTGTCATTTAAAACTTTTAGATCAATTTTAGTATAATCTTGTTGTTTTAAATATTAGAATTAATATTAGTTTAATTTTTAGCATAAAAATTGTTTAAAACCAAAACCAAAAACTTGAATGACAATAAAGCTCGATGTACAACTTGAACGCAGATTTCCATTTACCTCTCGCCGACATCAAGCAAGCTCTTGGTAGGTAACTTGCAAGATTCTTATAGAATCATAGCTTGTGTTAAATTGGATATCGATTTTGGTCCAATAATGAACTTGACGACTTCATCAGAAAGATATTAAAAACTATTCATTCACTTCTTACCGTGTTGTCTGCTTGAGTTGTTCTGGTAAGAGACAAGCTAAGCATGGGTGAATCTTATACATATATGTTGAAGATCATATGATTTGAGGTGGAATACCATTCATATGAATTCTATCTTATCACAGGCAGTATTTATACTGATTAACGGGGAACCGTGGTTATTGCAACCATATTCAACGAAGTGATAAAGACACTTTCGTCCATATCTGTTGTTTATTACTAACCTTTTAAATACAGATTCAAACGTTGGTGTTGCAATCATGTACCAGCGAAGTCGGATTCATTACCGCATACTCATACTTAAGCTTTTAAAGTCAATCATTCAGCATCAAGATTGTTGATACTAAACTTCTTCAAAGATCTTCAAAGTCAAATCAAGCATCGCATTTTAGGGAGATTGTTAGCCTTATGTTCATATAAGTCAAACAAGAATGCAACAAGTATGAGTATGTTGGTCAAGAGCACAAGTTGATCAAGAAAGTCAAATCAAGATGATTTAATTCAAGGAGATGATGCAAGATAAAGATCTCATGAACTCAAAGTCAAAAGAAAAAGGCTCAAGATCAAGATCACAAAGCATAAATGAACAAAGCCATTATAAACAAGAAAAGACAAAGACAAGACCAAATAAAGCAAAGCTCAAACATCATATCTTCAACATTGGGGAAGATAAAGTCAAAACAAGGAAACCTCCAACAAGAATGTTATCAGTCGTATAAGAATGTCAACATAAAAGATCAAGTCCTTCACATCCTTAAAAGAAGAACTTAAAGAAGATCTCAACAACAGATGAGTTTGAAGAAAAAGACCTCAACATTAGGGAGATTGTTAGCCTTAATTTTATTAAGTCAAACAAGAATGTTATCGGTCTTATAAAGTCAAATTAGGTCTTGTTAAGTAATTGGCTAGTCGGGTATTAACGGGCTTGGAATGTAATCTAATATTGTCCATGTATCAGGCTCAAAGCCCAAGTTAAGCCAAGCCTGGCCCATTAAGTAAGCCCATGTGCCAAGTAAATTGCTAAGGGTATAAAAGAAACCCTCTCTACATATGGAAAGGGTGTTGGTTATATTTGCTTCATTTATTGTATGTGTAACTCACCAAAACTCTCTCTTTTAATCTAATATTCTACCATTTCATTTCCTATCTTTCTTCTTCTTATTTTCGGCTTATTATAGCTTATTGGGTTTGCTTATTGTGTTGTGATATGGATTAGTTATGTGGTCAAACAGTCTAAAACCAAACACTACCTTAAACTACTAAATCAGATAATGATTAATATTTTAAATTTTTGTAAAACTACTTATGAAAATAAACTACCAGAGAACTAGGATCTTATAAACAACTTAGTTAAACACAAATCAACAACCTATATAAGCAATAAAGAAGACTCCATTAAGCTAAATAATATTTTTAGGCTTTTTAATGAGTTTTAATGACAGAAATGATAAACTATATCTATGACAATATTTAAAGCTAAAAAGAGATGATATATACACACTTAAATAAGCTAGAAAAAATGTAAATAAGCACTGATAAGGCAATCAATATTTATTCAAATAAGCAAACCTTTAAACTAAATAAGCAATTATTTAAGCAATGTGAACTAAAAAAAATTAAAGGACAAAATATGAAATAGAAAGAACATACAAGAGGCCAAGACTGAACAAGGCTTAATAGCTCCTTAGAGCTTTGCTACAGATCTCTACTTATTCCTTAGGATATAACCTAGTTAGCAGACCATGAAGGCCCGTTCCATGTTTTGCTCTCCTTCCAAAAGCCACAATCCAAATGTAAAGGTAACATAGACAAGTTTAAATGATTTAAGTAAAGATTAACAACTGATAAAGCTCGACTTTCAGCTTAGAGACGGAAAAGCTGAATAAAAGCTTATAAAATTTATGATAGCATTTAAAGAACAATTGTGCTATTGAGAGCTAAGAATCAAAGAGTAAGAAAGATTAAAAGCAAACACTAATTGATTAACTAAAAACTTGATTACATTAATAACAGACAATTACAACTGAGTTTTAAAGAAAATATTACAATAAGGCAAAAAACTAAAACTAAACAGGTGAAAACTATGGAAAAAAGAAGATAAAAAAATAATGCGTCTGTGTGATAGAGAGGCTTTTATATTAGGGCCTTTGATGAAGGCTTCTAGGCCTTATGAAATTCCTCTGCAACGCTCCTCTGAATCTCATTCGTACACAATATCCAATCATTGGACAATGCTTAATGCTGTTAGATCATTTCTTGGGATACACGTGATTGCCAAGCGGGGGCAATCCTTGATGTGACCCTTGTTTTTTCCCTTTTCCCCTCTGATAATCCAAAGTAAATCCTAATTCTACTGTGCTTTCTTCCATAGCCACGTCCTAGCTGAGAGTGAGTTTAATGATACAAGCTTGATTTTGACTAATCTCTCCCGCCATCCTGTAAACGAGCTCTTGAATTGTACTTTCCGTACCCTTATAGTCAATTGATAAAAACCCCCTCGATTTACCCTGGTAACTATGAGACGATGGAAGAATGTAACTAGATTGCTCCAAGTTTTAACTGAAAAGGTTAATTAAGTTGTATCTTTGGAAAAAAAATTGCATAAATGGGCCCATGTCTTTGTTTATCCAAAGTTCCTAGTATAAAAGTCTTGAGAAATTGTAAGAATTGTCCCCCTTATGGGTATTTTATAAAAGTAAATGGTCTAGGTTATTGGCTTATAGTAATGGGCCTTTTAGTGCTTTTTTAAGGGTTTTGATATCCGGGTAGGGTTATTTAGGGTTTTAAGGCCCATTAAGCCTTAGGGACCATTTATGTAAACTTTTGAAACTTAAGGGACTGTTTTGGAATATTTAGGGTTTTGTCCTTTTGTGGTTGACTTTGGTTGACCACTGTTTGACCAATTTTGACTGGAGGTTGACTTTTTCTGGCTTTGGCTTTGCATCTTTGGATTCATTTGTGCTCTTCCGATTCTCGTGTCCAGGTTTGCCCGTTCTTGACGGTTTTCTTGTGATTTTTGATATATTCGTACCTGCACATACAAAACACAAAAACAAGCATATTTTTGCCATTTTTAGTCTGTTTTGGGTTTAATTGGGCTATTTTAGGTATTAACGGATATGTGTATTTTACACTTATTAGACCCTGTATTTAATTATTTGGAGTTATAAGGTGGTTAGGTATAGGTATTCGTTCCCACGATCCAGCCAAAACCAGAGGGATCTACCCATGGACATTCTACTAGTTAGTGTAGAAGTCCTAGGTATGATATAAAAAAGGAGTAAAAGTGAGAACAATGGAAAAGTGCCAATTGAGATGGAGCTAGTACTGAAACAAACACAACAAGGTACTAGTTATAAGGTCTCGGTAAGCACTAAAGAGGTTGAAGAATTAAAAAGAAAACTTAAGATAAAGGGTGAAAATAAAGAAGCCCTCCTTACACTTAGGCAGAAACCATGTCAATACATCTGCAGTCAGAATCACAAAGATGATTGCTGACATTGAAGACTGACATCATGGACCCAGTGATGCAATGCACAAACCTCCCTAGCCACTCATCATCTCTCAAAAGATTTTTGTTTCATTTATTATGGAGATTACACGCATTTCTATCAACTTTCTCACTCCGAGTTAGTTGGTATTGAAAAGGTAGCAGTCTGCTCTAGCCTTAGATTACTAAAACCAAAGTGCACTATTGAGTCTAGAGCCAAAAGAGATCATCCATAAATGTCATTAGGACACTTATCCAAAATATGCGTGCTAATTCACACAATGTGAAAAACAAGAAATATATGTCAAGAGTCCTACGCATCATCCTTGTGATTTTTCTAGAACATCAAAGTGACTCTTAAGTTGTCACATTGAAGATGGAAATCCTGCTTGAGTCAACATCAAACAAGCTCTTGGTAGGTGACTTGTGAGATCCTACACGGATCAAACTTGTGATACTGGATATTGATTTGGTCCAGCTTATGAATTGACGAATGAATTTTGAAAAAGATAAAACCGTTGGTGTGTTATAAAAACCGTTTGCATCTTGACACACCGATTGATTTTCAAAATTAATTTTCAATCTTATGTCCCATGGGAATGCGCTCACAGGGTAACTGACATAGAAATCTGAACACAGAAATAACGTCTTAATCAGGAAGATATAACTTACTGGATCAACTCTTAACCGTCGTGTCTGCTTTAAGAGAAATATAAAAAAAACATAAAAAAAAAAAAGAAAAAATAAAAATAAAAAAACAAATCTGTTAATGAGAACGGCTAGTGCAGCTGCGAAATCCTGTCAAGGAGATTCTTCGAATTAACGGGGAACCATGGTTATTACAACCATATTCGACAAAGTGACAAATCCACTTTCGTCCATACTTGTTGATTATTACTAACCTTTCAGGCAGGTAATCCTGATGGTCGCAGCATTGGATCAAGACGAGGCAAATTCAAAGCCACATGCTCATTGACATTTGACCGACAAGAAATTAAAGACATCATGCAAGCTCAAGTAACATGTTTACTTCAAGACATCATGAAAGATTGTTTACACACTGCTTTCAACATTCAAGAATAGTAACGCGTATGTCGATCCATAAGTCACAAGATCACAATAAGGTGGCACAGAGATCACAAAACAAGAAAAGAGATTATGCTTGTGTTTAATGATCTCAAAGAAGCTCCAAAATCACATTCAATTCAAGCTTATCGAACACAGTCCATGCCTAAAGCCAAAGATCACTACATCATGTTCACAAGATGAATTAAAGAAAACAAGAATGCGAGCACAAGACTGAAGACAAAGCATAGTATGCTAGGTTTACATTTTTGTACAATGGAGTGACCTCCCTTAGGGGGAGATTGTTAGGATCACGAAAAGTGTCGGTCACTTCCATTATATCGTTAGATAGCTCATATAGTAATATTTGGAACCTTAATAGGCTAGTAAGGCCCAAGGCCCATGGTAAGCCCACAAGAGCCCCATGGCCTGCCATGATGATGTATAAGTACCGCCACACACACACCTGAAGAGGGTTTAGTTTGTTCCACATTCATTTTCAACTAAATCCCCCTAATATTCTATTTTCCTTTCTCTCTCTAGAAGTGTTCATCCCTCCTTTCTCTCTCTATTTCTTTATTTGATTGATTATGGGTTAAGATAATCTAGTATTCTTTACTTTATCTGGGTGTTGTGCTCAAATCTTATGGATTAGATCACAACTAACAGACTATGGGCTTAAATTCAACAAGATTCCTTTGTAATGTGATAACAAGAGTGCAATCGCTTTATGCTACAACAATGTTCAACACTCAAGATCCAAGCATATAGATGTGAGATACCACTTTATTAAGGAGCAAGTGGAGAATGGAGTAATGGAACTCTACTTTGTAGAACCAAATATCAACTCGCAGACATCTTCACAAAAGCTTTGCGACGAGAAAGATTCAACTTCTTGGTCGAAAAGTTGGGTATCAAAAGCATGTCTCCTGAAATGCAAAAGAGTCTGACAGAGGAAGAGGACGAGTAATGGTGGTAACTCGTGATATATCATGTGTATTATATGTATATAAGAAAATATAAAAACACAAAAAGATTTTTCATTCTATATAAATATTTCAAAAAAGAAAATAGAAAATTAAAAAATCAGAAAATACAAAAATATATTATCTCTGACATGTCTTCTGAAAATCGATAACATTTACAGCATTAGAAATGTCATTTAATACTGATACGAGGCTGTAAATGAAGTTCGAGCAGAAGTTATAAAAGTTTTCAAAACATGCATTGGCTTGCTATTATTTCAGATAGCAACCCGATCTTCAATTTAAAGGCAAGTATTTCATCAAAAAGAAAACTCGACCTCACAACGGGAAATTAATTTTTCTCGGGTATGAATTACTTAATATTCATACAAAGGCTTGTGCTTACTTTGCAACACAACCCGTGTTTCCTATATACAATAAATGTACGTGTCAGTGCATTTATTTTCAAAATAAGAGAAATCTTATTTTTTTAAGGTGTTGATTTTAAAATGACTTTAATCATCTCAAAGTTTCATCAGAAAATGATTTTTAAAGGCATTTGACCACTCAAATAATGTCTACATCTCTTTAAATAGAAAACGGGACATTATTTGAGGGGAAGAAAATGTCAAATAATCTTCTTCAAAAATCATCATGTGATAAAAGAAAAAAGGTTTTAAAACAATAATGGATTAATATTTAAAGGGGAGTTAATTAAATTTAACTCATTTGAGCTTTATGTGTTATGTGTTTAATCCTTAGGGACTTGGTTGCAAAGTGTAAGACTTAGTTTAGTTTAATAAAACATTTAGGGAATATTTGTGCAAAAAAAATGAAACTTCATTTTGCCTTAAGAAAGTTATTTAAAGAAAACGCAAGGGTTATAATACTTCAGGGGGCATTTTTGCCAAAACCACAAAGATGTCAAACAAAAACACCCCCCACCCTCGTTATTTTTCCCTCTCACACAAACAAACACTTTTATTTTTTTTCTCTCCATTGATAAACTCGGCCAAATTTCAAGAACACATTAAAAAACATGTTTAATCCACAAGGTTAGTATTACAACATGTTTATCTCATCCCCTATACCACTCTCCATCAAAGAATTGGACTAAAACATCTTATTGGAACCAAAAACCATAAAATTCAAATTAGGGTTCTTCAAAATTAAAAGTTATGTTTTTGTCTAATTGATTGGGGGGTTTTGATCTTTAAGGGGTAAAGAACACTCGTTTGTAGCAGTTTTACACGGGGTTAACTTATGAATGTGTTATGCTTGATTCTTGGTTCAAAAAATTGGGATAAATAGCAAGAACATGTAAATTATTGTTGAGTTTATGTTTACATGTGATAGAATTTATTCTTGTAAGTATTAGAGTGTGAAAATCCAAGATAAAACATCAACAACTTGATAAATTGATTGTTCGAGTCATTTGACTAGTTTCATAGCAAAAGTGGCCCTTTTCGTGGCAAAATGTTAGTTTAAATGATTCATATGTTGTTTGTGGTTACTAAGGATCATGTCTAGATTGGGATAGAAGTTTATTAAGAAGTTTGAGTTTGCATGAATTTTTTTTCCTAGGCGAATTATACACCCATTTAGACGTGGCGAATTATACACTCAGTTTCGTTGGGCGAATAATACTCTCATTTAAACTTGGGCGAATTATACTGGGCGATCTATAGGTAATTTTCACTAGGCGATTTATGCAGTTTCACTAGACGAACTATACATAAACAATATAACTAGGCAATTTATGCATGAGCTTAACACTAGGCAATTTATACATGCTTTTATCACTAGGCGAATTATATCTTTAATTTTTCACTATGTGATTTATTTAGGGTAATGTTTTCCTTAGTATTCTGATAACATTAAATATTTAATACTTTTTGGTGGCAAAATACCCCCTATATTACCTGCAAATGTTTCACTAACACTTGAAAACAATATATTTTCTATCATTTTGTAGTTTTCAGGTAAAATGCAGGAAAGTGACAAGAAACAAGGGAAAAAGGACTCAAAGTTACGGTGTGATAAGTGTAAAATACACATATCCGTTAACACCTAAAAAGGCCTAATTAAGCCCAAAACAGACTAAAAATGGCAAAAAATATACTTGTTTTTATATTTTGTGTGTGCATGTGTGGGTAAGACAAAAATCACAAGAAAACCGTCAAAAAAGAGCAAACACGGACACGAGGAACGGAAGAGTGTGCAAGAGCCGGAAGCCAAAGTCAGAAAAGTCAACCTTGGTCAACTCTCAAAGTCAACACTAGAAGACAAAAAACCCAAAGTTACAAATCTAGTCCCTCAAGTTTCCAAAGTTACACAAATGGTCCTTAAACTCCATAATGGGCCTTAATCCCTTAAAAACCTTACCCGGATACATAACAAAAGTCCAAGCCCAATCATACTATTACCCGACCCAATACCCTAGCCCATTTCCTTTTTAATAAACTCCAGGGGCCAAAGATGCCAAGTTTGAAAGTTGTTATACACTTGGTGTGTATTACATTTACACTTTACAAAGACAAGGGCTAATCTTGCCAATACCACAAACTCACCCTACCCGTTTACCCTGTCAGTTAAATTTAGGCGTGAAAAAATGTTTTTACTATTCATCATCTTCCCAAACGTGCCCTCTCCTCAAAACTTAAAGGGCTTTTAATTAATTTAAGGTGAAAATAGACAATTCAGGGAAGAATAACAGTGTGCCATGGATATAATCAAACATCAAACAACCCGTTGGTCTAAACCCACATGGGGTATGCCACGTTGGAAGACTAAAGCACACAAAGGATGGATTTTTACACTTCAATTACTCTCAAAAGAAGCACACAAGGTGCATCACAACGGATTGCCAAGCTGGCAATCCGTGTGAGTTTGATATGATCCAAGGGTGTAGAATTGTGATCCAATCATTGAGATGATCAAAGGCCAAGAAAGGTAAGGAGGAAGTAGCAAACTCTGGGGCTAGAACATCTTATGGCAGGCTTATATAAAGAAACTCACCTCTCACAAAAAACAACAACACAACGATATGTAGTTTTTAGTTAGTCTTTAGAATTTTAGCTTAATTTTCTAGCTTATGTAATTTCCCTTTAAAGTTTTTTGTAATTTTCCTTTCAAGTATTGTAATCAAGTTTTATATTAATGAAATCTAGTTTTACCCTTAAATACTTTGTCATAAGTTTTTTTTTAAATTTCACTCATAAGCTCTTTTTTCTTCTCAAATGTTAAGCTATTGTTCTAATAAGCTCATATAAGCTCTTACTAGTCTATAAGCTTATAATTGAGCTTAAGTTTAATCTTAATATACCTAAACCTTAAAATTAGTTAATACCTTAACTATTTGGACTTATAAGCTTTGGAAGAGAAGCCTATCATGGAAGGGCTTCTATGGACTTTACTAGCTTATCCTTAAGGATAAGCTAGAGCTTGTAGCTGCTTATTTTTGTGCTTCTATTTAGCTGAAGCTGGGTAAGTTCTCATTTAATTTCATTGTTCTTAAATTTTAGCTTAAAATTGCTTAATAGTGTAGATTGCTCAATTAGCTATAGTTTTTCATTATATCTCTTATCTAGTACTTATCTGTGTCCTATTTTGCTTATAATCATCTTTGTTAATCTATCTGTATTTAGCGTATGGAAGAATAGATCTTAGTACTTGTCATTAATTATTTTAAAAAATCATAAAAACCAAAAAATTAGTTAGCATTAGTTGTAGATCTTTAATCTCAGCTTAATTAGTGATTGATTTATGTCTGTTAAGTCTAATATAAGCTAAGTTATATATCTAGTATATAGGACTAGATTAATTGGATTTATTAGTTTTAAGCTTCAGTCTAATCTCTCATTAGATTAAAGGGTGTTTGGATTTAGATTATTTGACCTCTAAAAGTCAAAATAATGTATAAAATTTGTTTGAGTTAGTTGTGTTATCATTTTAAACTAGTAGAAAAGGAGTTTTCAGAAGTTAGTTTTAAGAAATCAAAAAGTTAGGGCTTAATATGTATGTTCCTGCACCAGGGGATTTTTCCTTTTAATTTTGCTTGTGAAAATTTAAACCAAGCCATCCAAGGCTTTGTTTGTGGTTGCATTGTGATTCAAACACACTCAATTAGAGTGTGTAATGCAGGTTGTCCCTTAAGGAAACCTGAATTTAGTTTTTCTTACTTGTCAATTGCACCAGCAGTAGTAAATTCAGTTACTACTACTGTTTCCTTAAGCCTCAATAAGCTAGTATTAATAGGACTTAAATCTCAAATTTAGTTGGTTTATAGATTACACATAGCTTAATATGATTAAAGCTTATTTTTCATTTTCTAGCTTAAGTCCTTAGGTTAATTTAGCTTTTAAAAGTCATAAAAAATCTCAAAAAGACCAAAAACAGTAGTAAGGGAATTTTAGTTTATAAATTTAGATTTTCAGCTTGTGAGGCTCAATTTTATGGTTGATAATGAAAGTTTATTAGTGGAAGAATAAGTGACCAAAAGCTAAGCTTCTGTCTTAGCTTAATGAACTTAGTAGCTTAATTTGATTTTGAGTTTTTAAGTATTCATACCTAAGATAGCTTTTAGATCTTCAATTTCAGATAGCTTATAGTGTTTAATGTTCAATTAGCTTCTCAATTCTAGTTAGTAGGCATCATAAGCTACCTAGAATAGTTTTTAGTTTTGAATTTGAGCTTATATTAAAGATTGTGCAAAGCTTTAAGTCCAAACAAGCAAAAGTGAGCTCAAACCCTCACTTCCTGTAGACAGCTTATTCTTAAGCTGTTTCAGTGCTTATTTGGCATTTTAAGACCAATAGTGTAGTTTTAAAGTTGCTTAGGATAAGGTTTTAAATAAGTGTAGATATTTAGTTTTTGCAAAAAGTGAAAATATAAAAAAAATAGCAAAAAGGAGTGTCTGCCAACCTCGAACCCAAGACCTCTAGTATACAAGCCCAACGTGTTAACCAAGTGTGCTACAATAGCTCATCCATGAGCTCTTGTACACACTTTCCTTTTATCACTTTCTTAATTCTTTTTTAAGAATAATAAGCCGTAGCTTATTATTACAATTTAGAAGCTTATTTGATAAGCTGGGTAAGTTTTCTTATTTTTCCTTTGAACTTTGTTTCATTTAGGATTTTCCCTGAATTTTTCATATTTTTCTATTTAGTAGATTTATTTTAATCATTTTTCTAAGGTTTTAATTTTCGAAAAATCATAAAAAATAGAAAAATGTTTCAGAAAAATACAAAAAAATAGTTTTTAGCATTAGAATAAGTACTTTTAGGTTTACATTCAGAAAAATCATTTTCAACACTTTTAGATTTTAATTTTCATTTTTAAGCCTTTATTTTTAATTTTAAAAATAGGATTTTAATTTTAAAAATAGTTTTTTGATTATTTTAAGTTTACTTTAGACTTTTTCTAAGTTTAAAAAATATTTTTTCAATAATTTTAAGGAGACTTAATTTGCTATTTTTTTAAGAATTAATTAAATAAAATAGTTTTTAATTCATAATAAATTCAAAAATAATCAAAAAAATTGTTTTTCTTTTTCCTAAAATTTTCTTTTGTCCTATATTTAGGTTTAGATAAATTGGTTTGCATTCTTTATGATTTATTTTAGTGTATTTGCTTATTTGTCGCGTTTTATTTGTTCCCGTTAATTAGTTCAAGTGTTAAATTGCTTTTAATTGTTCATTTTAATTGTTGCTTTTATTTAGTAGTTATAGATACTCAAAAATATATTTTCTCTCATTCAAATCATAATCCAAGCTAAAGCAATGTTTCAATTTCACAAGTCGTTAGGGAAACGACCCGGGTGATCATTCTTCCCGGTTAATTATACATATTATATATTATATATATCTTTTAGAGTGAGCTTTTCTTAAGGGAGACTTTAGGAAAGTTCTTAATTACTCTTTTGGAATATTATTATATATTTTATTGTGTATAGAAACTCGCAATCAGTTTTTGGCGCCGTTGCCGGGGACTTGTGTTAAAGATTCCGTCATTTACGTTTGTTGATTTTGGTTTGAAGATCCTTTCGTCCTCGAAAGTTTCATTTTTGTTAAATATATCAAAAATCCAAAAAAAAAAAATTAAAAATATTAAAAAGTAAAAAATATTTTCTTTTCTTTTTAGTATAGTTATCATATAAATATATAAAAAAATTCAAAAATATAAAAAAAATGTCTTTAAAAAAGAAATAAAATACACAAAGTTGGTAAAAGAACACCAACAAATAATACCTTCAATTGAGGTATTATCATAAATAATTTGAGGTATTATCCCAAATCGAACCAAAGATTCAAAAACTTGCCATTTGTGTCATTTACGAAGTACGGCTCACCTTGAAAAGCAATTTTTGAGAGCTACCGTGAAGTAGTTGATTATTTGGTTTAAGTCTCTTCCGTGTAACCGTTAAAATTCATTGTTAATTAAAAAAAAATTAGTGTAAAGTTTTGCTTTTTGATTTTTAGTTTTTCTTTTTATGCGCACTCGTTCGCAATCTCGAAGACGTCGTCAACAACAAACTCCTCCGGTTGTTGTTGAAAATTTTGATTTAGAAGAACCAATTGTCGATCAAAACATTGTTGCAATGGCCGACAATCGTACCATGGCTCAAATGCTACAAGCTCCCATCGAGGGATACGAAGATGCAATAGTTGTTCCACCGATTAATGCTAACAATTTCGAGCTTAAACAACCTTTGATTAATCTTGTGCAAAGCAATAAGTTTACGGGTAGACAAGACCCTCACAATCACCTTCGATTTTTCAACAAAGTCACTTCAACGTTTAGACATCCCGAAGTTCCGAACACTTCGATAAAGCTTTTGCTTTTTCCTTTTTCTCTAGACGGTGAAGCCCGAGATTGGCTAGACAAAGAACCTCCAAGATCAATTCTCACATGGGACGACCTTGTTTCAAAATTTATAAACCAATTCTTTCCACCATCAAAAATGACTTATCTCCGAAACAAAATCACCAATTTTTTCCAAGAACCAAACGAAACCTTCAATGAAGCATGGGAACGTTTTAAAGGACTCCTTCGTCAATGTCCTCACCATGGCTTTTCGGAATTACATCAACTTGATACGTTTTACAATTCCTTGAATACCAATGATCAAGATGCCTTAGATTCCGCCGCGGGTGGCAATTTTCTAGACAAGATGCCTCGTGATGGTTTAGCCATAATCGAAAGTAAATCAAAAGTGCGTTACTCAAGAAGTCGTCCAAATGATTCAAGAGCGATTACGAATGCTCCGTCTTCTACTTCTTCACCTTCCGATAATTCTTTCGAGATTCAACAAATGGCCGCCTTACTTGAAGACAAAATGAATATTCGAATGAGCCGTTTAGAGAAAGCAATTAGTGAAAAGAATGCTACGACTCCTGCTACCGTCAAAGCAGTCGAGGAAGTTTGTGTCACATGTGGTTCAAACCATAATTTCAACAATTGTCCATTAACAAGGAACGAATTTCCCGTTTTTCATGATAACATTCATCAATTCCAACAAACCGCCGCCGTTGGCAATTTTGTTCAAAGGAATCCTCCTAATTTGGCAAACCAAATGAGACCACCGGGTTTCAATCAACCAAATGTTCAAAGCAACCAAGGAAACCAAAGCCGATATCAAGGAAACAATTTCAATTCGAATCAAAACCGTGGAGGAAATTTCAACCAAAACCGCCAAAACAATCAAGGAGCCGTTTATCAAGCCCCACCATACCAACCACCAACAAATCAACCTTTGGTTAATCAAGCTTTACCTCCCGTTTCACAAATTCAAGGTGTGTCTAAAACGGATTTTGAAAGTTATGCTAAGGCTAATGATGCAAACATGAATAACTTGCAAATGAAGTTGGATAATTTTCAAAGAAACCAAAATGATTTTCAAAGAAGTTATAACGATTCTCAAAAGAAACAAGATGATTTTCAAAACTTGATGCTAGGTTTTATGCAAAATTATCACAACAACAGCACCGCTTCCACTTCAAGACCGGGTACTCTTCCAGGACAAACCGTAACTAACCCTCGTCAGCAAATTAATGCTATCACCACAAGGAGCGGTAAGACTTTGGAGGAACCTTCGACTCCTCTTGTTCCTACACCCGATGTTTCTATTCCTTCAAAAGAACCCGAACAAAACCCGGAGACGTCAACGGAAAAAGTGCAAAATCCAAATTTGGAAAATACCGCACATGTCCCACCTCCGGGGGAAGAAGATTCCATTTTCATTGAAATTCCAAAACCAAAAGCAAAGAAAACCGTTAATCTTGATCCTAATTCTCCAAATCCTAATTCGTATCAATCTAAACTTCCATACCCCGAGAGGATGAAAGTGAGAGAGAACGATAAACCAAGTGCTCAACATAGCCGGTTCTTGAAGATGTTCAAGCAACTCCGTTTAGAGATTGGATTGAAAGATGCTCTTGTCGAAATGCCAAAGTTCAACAAATGGTTAAGCTCGTTGCTAAGGAACAAAGAGAAGCTTGAGGAGATCGCCATCATGACCGTGAATGCTGAATGTTCTGCTATCATTATGAACAAAGTCCCCGAGAAGCTCGAAGATCCGGGAAAATTTCTTATCCCATGTGCTTTACAAGAACTCAATAGGACTAGTGCTTTAGCCGATTCTAGAGCTAGCATTAACCTTTTACCTCATTCTATCTACAAGAAACTTGAGCTTGAAGCTTTGACTCTTACTCGTATGACACTTGAGCTTGCCAATCGTTCGATTACTCACCGATGGGTATAGCCGAGGATGTTGTAGTTAGAGTCGATGGTTTCAATTTTCTGGCGGATTTTGTGGTAGTTAATTTTGAACCCGATCCAAGAGTGCCTATTATTCTAGGAAGACCCTTCCTTCGCACCGCAAAAGCTCTAATCGTGTTGTACGAAGAAACTTTGACTTTAAGAGTAGGAAAAGAAGAACTTGTTTACTATGCCGATAAATCTGAGAAAAACAAGGAAAAGAATTTTGTTCATGCCATTTCTATCATTGATTTTTCAAAAGACGATCCGTTTAGTGGCAGTACCACTAATACTCTTCCTCCTAGTTCTTCTCCGGTGAAGACTAGTGATAATTTAGAGAAGTTCGCCGATGAACTTGCTCCTCTTGATTCGTTACCACCGGGTAATGATGATTCGACTCTTAAGAAGGATTTTCATGAAGTAAATTTTCAAGTTTACTCAAATCCTCTTTTCGAATTTGATGATAATTTCAAATCTAGCAACGTGAATCCTCTCTTTGAAGAGAACGATAAGGATGCCGAGATTAAGTCTTCTTCTTCCTTTACACTTACTTCACCGGAAGAAAGTAAATTTGAAGCTTATCTTGAAAGAGATTTGATTCCACCAAGAATTGATTTTAACCTCTCTCCCACCCTTGACGTTTCAAGTAGCAATCCTACTTCTCCTACTCTCACCGGAGAGAAGGTTTGTTCATGGACGACGCCAATGTTTTTCTCGTTGATCCAATTTGTGTGGAAAATGATGACTCGAATTGCGATAAGGAAAAAGATAATTTGTCTCTTGGCAACTTACTTACATCAAAAACCAAAACTTCTTTCTCGTCCTCAAGAAGTTGAAGAAATCAAAGAAAAAGAAGATGAAGTTTCAAGTGAGATTCCAATCGATACCATTGTCATGCCAATTAGAATCACTTTTGATAATCCGATTGATTTTAATGATCATTTTTCCAAACCAAAGGATTTTCAAAAGGACTTAACCGTTTTATTTGATTCCTCCGAATCAAGTATTTTACCATCTCCTTTGTTAGATTCCGACTCGCCTTTCACTGCGGAATTGTCGGCTAGTGTTACCTTGAATTCTCTCGGAAACGAGGACAAAGTATTCAAACCAGGTATACTCGTTTATCATGCCATTCATGATAAAAATCTTGTAACATTGGAGGAGAATTTACAAGAGAACATTTCCTCCGGGACTCTTTTAGTTTTCAAAGAACCGTCATTTCTTCTACCTCCGCCAGAACCACTAGATAAATGTTTGAATTTTGAGCCCATTTTGGTTATGAAGAATGTTGTGCTTAATGAAGCTTTCTACCAAAGCAATGTTGAAGATGACAATTCCTTCACAATTATCATTTGAATCACCTTTGATTTTCTCCTTCAGGAGTGAGAATTTTGTTTTTGACCCCGGCATCATTACGTTTCATAAGCCAGTGGTATGTTCAATGAAAGTTTTCTATTTGCTCTCCTTAAGGACAAATTAATTCAGGGATCGAGTCGAGCTTGCGACTCGGTGACCAAAAAGAAGCCGATTCGTGAGAGTTCACCCCATGCTTATCCTTTCTATTTTCTTTCTATTTTCTATCTAATGTGTTATGTTGAGAGAGGCTTGTACTCTTTCCAATTTCTCGATGTTTGTTGCTTGTTTGTTGTGATTTTTGTAGGATCGAACCAATAAATTCTTTAAAGCCTCTCGTGTCTGGTTGATTTGTCCCGTTCTACTCGAGCTTCTCATCCTTTGTTTGAAATTAGTTTGGGGAGATCTGATATTCTTTCATCTTATCGATTCACGTTTATCTTTGCATAATTCATAAACGGCTTAGATTTTCATAGAGACCTGACTTTAAACATTGAGGACAATGTTTCGTTTTAGTTTGGGGAAGAGAATCTATCGATTTGATGTTACCTGCTTATTGTTTTGTTCTCACGTACCCGTTTTCCCACAAAAATAGGAAAAAATTTAAATTTTTAGGATAGTATTTACAAATAATAATAAAAAAATATATATATATAATAAGTGTTAAGACACAAATGTAGGTTTTCCGTTGGTAAGAATAAGAAGTAATTTTTGACCCGATCGTACGTGTAGAGTTTTAGCTTTCTCCCTTAACAATTAATGATGATAGTTTGTGCTAGTCTCATGTAGACTTTAAACATGCTAGACTTGAAATCATTAGTAAATGAAGACTTGTGCTAATCTTTTTAAATATGCCGAGTTGGATTTTATATAGGCTAAGTATTTGCGAATTTCTTTATTAGAGATTTTAAATTGCAAAGAATAAGAGATGATAGTGTTGATTACGAATTAGGATGCTAAACAAAGTTTATTTGGAAAACTTAAAAGCTTATAAGAATAACTTGTGATTTTTCTTCCCCGGAGTTCTTAAAATGATTAATTATACGTGTTCTCTTTAATTTCTACAAATTAGAGTTTTACTCTTAAAAGTCTAATCAACAAATTCAGAGAAAAAGCTTTATCAATGAAGTCGACATCATTTGTAAATAAGAATTTTAGTTCAAGTTTATACTTTGGTTTTCTAAAACGAAATTTTTCTATTTGCAAAAAAATAATGAATAAAAATAAATAAAAAAATAAATAAAAATAAATAAATAAAAATAAATAAATAAATAAAATAAAAATAAAATATGTAGTTGGTGAATAAAAAGGATGCAAGTTATAAATCCTAAG
>BQNB010011540.1:70783-77446 GCA_026074375.1 Tanacetum coccineum
TCCTGTAATTTTTCTGTTTTAGTTGTTTTCCAGTTAATCCTTGCCCGTTAAATGTTTTTAGCCCATTAGTCCTTAAGTTTTTATCAGCAGTTAGTCCCTAAAGTTAGTTTTTTTTAATTAGTTTATTAGTTTTTAATTAATAGTGAGGGTAGGTTGTAATATATTTAATTAGACTTAAAGAAATAAAGTAAAAATTAGGGCTTTAATTTTTATAAAATTCTGCAACACTTTCTTTATTTAGTTATTTTTATAAAAATTTTAGAATTTCATTTTTAATAGTTTTCATTTTTTTTTTTTAGTTATTTTAAGTAGTTTAAAATCTTAGAAAAATTATATCTTTTAATCCAAAAAGCAAAAAAAAATGTTTTTTTCTTTTTCCTAAAATTTTCTTTTGTCCAATCTTAGGTTTATAATTTTAGTTTACATTTTTAGGGGTTAAAATTTGTTTACTTGTTTATTTGTCGTGTTTTTAAAATAATTTCCACGTTTAGTTTAATTGTTTAATTATTTGTTTTAATTGTCCATTTTAATTGTTGCTTTTAAGATAAATCAAATCAGTCCCATTTGCTCATTCAAATCAGAATCCGAATTAAAACGTGGTTTTCAATTTCACTAGTCGTTGGGGAAACGACCCGGGTGATCATACTTACCCGGTTTAATATACGTATTATATATTATATTATATATTTTTAAGAGTGAATTTTATCAAAGGTAACTTGAGATGTAAAGATTCCTAAGGTGGGTGAATCTGAGATATTAGTCCCCGAGGTGAAGTGAGACATGGAGAAGACTTCTCCTACAATGGATGTATGAAAGCCTTAAATAATCAACTGATGGCCCGTTAAGAAACTTCTTTCCACGAATAGAGTGTAGTGGAAGTGTATCGTAATTATAACCTGGATGACGTCAAGGATAATTAATGAGACACTAAACCCCGATACTTGACCTATGGTTAAGTGGTATTGGCCTTACTCTGAGACTGGCACTCGAGGGCGTAAAGAGTTAGCGAATAGTATTGATAATTCTAGCTAAATAGCAACGACCGTTTCCATTACTGGGAGGAACAACAAAAATACCAACATCTTAAGTCAGCGATAATTGAATTAGGATGTGAGTATTTAGACTTCATTAAATTATGAAAGATAAATATTTCATGAAGCATCAAGGGATTTTTATCATAATCATAGAATGTAAATGAATTTGGAAAATCACTCAATGATGCTACCGATGAGAAGGGACCAAACACGATGATAGTCGCCATGAAGGAAACGTTGAAGATTTTTGATTTTCGTCGAACCAAGCAATACAGTCCCATGATTCACTTGTTTTCTTAATTATTTTGATTTGTCATTTGACATATGGGTTTTAGCGGGATTGTTCTCTACCTGATTATATGGAATATATGCTATAAATGCTGTGTGATTTAAATGGTAGTATGAGCGCTCATGGGTCACTTTTTTGTGGCATTGATTCGGCTTAGGTTTTGAAGTTAGATGGGTATCAATCGCCCAAAGTGAGAATTTGGGAACGTAATTTATGTCGGTGGTCATCGCGAAAGTTTTGTTGTACGTATTGTGGCTTTGAAGTACCCATGAGAGTGTGTGTAGACAAAATTAAAATTAAGCCCGTGATTTATGTTGAATTATCGTACGAGGTGGCTTGCCTTTGTGGCAAGCACGGTACGATGCAGGAAAATTAACCGAGGGTTAAAACCTAGGTGAGTCAGAATGAAATGATTATTCCATAAAACTCAACGGAAAGCGAATACGATATGTGATAAGAATCGGCAATTCTTGGTTGAGAGCGGGCGTGATGAATTCCTTTGTATGAGGTCAATTTATCGAGTCATCGTGTAAAAGATGGAGAGCGTACAATAGGTACTTATGTGATTATGTGGGCATGTGTAACAATGTCGTAAGGTGATTAGGAGATCTAATGTGTTTCGGATTATTTTTCGCAACCAGAGGGGCATTATTGAACGAGACCGGAAGGGCGACATGTGTATTTTGGTTTTGAATAATGATGTGTATTTTAATTTAATTATGATATAATTATATATATCGAACTTGATTATTGACGTCTATCTTGGTTTTAGTTAACGATGTATGTTTTGGATTTTTGGCAACGAAGCATATTCTCGGTTTTGAATATTGGTATAATTCCGTATTTGAGTGCGACATATACTTTGATTTTAATTCATGACGTAAGTTTCAGTCTTGGTTTTGATAAGCGGGATGCGCTTGATTTTGTAAGTTTTTATGATCCCCGACTAAGTCTGGATCGATCACCTATTTTGGAAAAATTTCCTGAGACGTGACAATTATTTTAATCGGATATATTCTGTATATTGTCCCTTATGAAGAGCGCGACTATAAAAATTAGAACGACGTTGTTTGATTTTGTCGAATATATTTTTACAATTTGTTTTTCCCTCTATTGATAAGAGCTACCACGATTTTGTTTTGATTTCATGGGTATAATTTACCGCTTGTTTTGTTGACTTTTCATCCGAAATAGTCGAAGCAAATATCGTATCACACATTTATTTTGAAAGAATTTCCGCGTGATGACGAGAAGCCGTCATGCCACGAACGATTGATGAGATGAGTAAGAAGGACCGCGCACCGAGGACGGCGCTCTCTTAAGGTGGGTGGAATGTAACAACCCGAGTTTCACGATGCGTATGACGATCGCGAATTCAATGTCATAATATTTATTTTATAAAATTGTGTAAGTGAATGTCGACATTTAAAATTTTATTTGTCGTAAATAATTATTTTCGTATTTTATTGCGGACAAAAATTTAAAATATTTATTTTTGAAACATTTCCGCGAAGTCCAACTTTGACCGCAGCGTGATCGTTAATCATTTTGAGATCGTAGAAATTTCGACGTGCTTCTTGTTTATTTTTATGATGATAATTTTTATTTTATCGTCCTCGTCCCGAGTTAGCCGAAACCGAGTTAAAACTTTATTTTGACGTGAGTCAACATTTTATTAAATATTTTAAATTAAATTAAGAGTGTGACAGGAAAATAGAAGTATTCACAGTAATAATAATCCCGAGCCTTTGGTCGGTTACATAACGAAACAAATAACCTTTGTACTAATTTTAAAAGGGCTTAAGGATGGAAGGACTAAAAGTGTCAAATGGTCAAAGTTAAATTCTATAAATAGCACCATATTCATACACATATAACTCTTTTATAAAAATTGTTCTCCTCCCTTGTTCTTCTTAACCCGACGACCAGGGCCACCCAAACACCACCCCAATTTCCGTTAATTTTTTTTCCGACAGATTGCAATACAATCCGAATAGAAAATATGAATCCAATGTATAAGGCCTACAAATCCTACTATTAAAATCTCACATGCATTAAGTTTTGAAGAATTTATTTTCGGGTTTAATTCAAGTGTTTCGATTGAAAAGGTGATTGTACAAGAGCTAGATTAGTGATATTTCGAAGTGGGTTTTGTTAAAGAGTTAATAGGTTTTGTTTTTGGGGTTGGTTTCAGAACCCATCGGCTAGGGACAAAAGGGACGAGACGAAAACGCTTGTTGTCCGATTTTGCTCACTAATGATTGTAAGTATTCATACAATTTTTATTAAAATAGATTTTCCGCTATTTGATTATTTTTTCCGAGCGATGTATAGCGATGAAATCCGATGGTATTACGCTATACAGATTAGAAAGGATATTTAAAGTGTTAATTAGGCTAAATAATGGTATTTTGATGATTGTTGAAAGTTAAAAATGTGGTTCGATGAGTTTTTAAACATGCCAAATTCGCACAGAAAGTTTGACAAGGAAAATGAGGCACGAGATTCTGTAAAATCTGATTTTTGATTAAAAAAATAATAAACCTTTTCGAGACAGTCGTTTTGATATAAGGTAGAATTTCTAACTTCTAATAACGAAGAAACTAGAGCGAAAACAAGTTTTGAAAAACTATAAATTGCAATTAGCTATTTGAGCTTATTTTAGTTGCTGATCTGATTTTCGACGGCCGTTTTGGGCACTTTTGAGTTCGTTTCGGCCTTCCGGCGAAACACAAAAGTTGTCCGGAATGATGTTTTCTATAAAATCTCTTTTTGGTCAAAGTCACGAAAACGTGATATAGCGGGTCAAACTGCTGCGTTTTTATTAAAAATACAAGTTACAGCAGATTCTTGCAGGGGCATTTTCGTCATTTTTCCCGTCGAAGTACTCGGGGTCTCGGCTAAAAACCAAAAGTTGTCCGGAATATCGTTTTACATAAATTTTCTCTTTATCCGAAGCGTGAAAATGAGAAATAACGGGTTCGTTGGAGCGGGTCAATTAATTAAAATATGTATAAAAAAGTCAAAGTCAAACAAAGTCTAAAATTTACCTAAAGTACATATCTTGGAGGAAAAAATAGCTCAAAACCCAACCCATACCCCTCCTTGGGCTATGACCGGTCGAACCAAGGGAAAACACCCCTTGGTGTTGACTTTTTAAAATTTTCAATATTTATGGTTACATACATTTACTTACCCATTAATTAAAAAGCTTTTACAGTTAATTATTCATAATGAACTAATTAACGATCATTAGTATTTTTTCGTCAAACTATATATTAATATAAATAATAAATATACAAATATATTATTATAAACATTAATAACATGATATCTAAGTGTAAACGTGTGTGACCCCGTAGGCTCACGTATTTTCAGTTGTATAAATATATGTATGACGTGAGCACAAACCAACAGCTCCTACTTGCGAATGTCTTTGTCATATAATATAACATACTAACATTGACGAATAGTCTAGCAACATCATTAATGCTCCCAGAAATACCTGAGTATGCAGTTTTGGTAAACAACTCAGCCATCAAGGGTTTTAGTCAGTCCTATCCTTTTGTTTCAGATACAATGTTAAATATGGATATGGATCAATAGTCATTCCATAGTTTAACGATTCTATTTCTCGCATCTGTATTGATTCAAATCACCAAACGTAAAAAGAATCATCTTAACTACACTTTGGGCATGGCCATGTAAATATCTGATCAACCCAACGAGGGCCCCAACAAGTATCTTACTCCTACTCAAGTGGAGGAACAAATCCTATGTTGACTACAAGTGTTCGTCATGTACTTCAAAACATTTCTAAAAATAGTCCTTATGACTACCTTTTAATAGCATAGTGGTAGACTATAATCAAGAAATGCTATCCATACATGCAAAACCCGCTTGCATCTCAATTCTAAGGATAAACATGACTTTTATTATGTGTGTAATGCACCCAATGACCATGATCTATAAAGTGATTAACACAGGCGGGGTATCCAATATTTAACAACATTGAATAACATGTGAAGTTGGCAGAATTATCTTTACATATTCTCCAGAATACAACCAAACACTCACATTTACCTTATCTTAATAATACTCCCATATTGTCAACTGGTAATGGACATAGCTTTAGAATGCTACAAGTCATTCATGGATATAAACATGCAAATATATGACATAATTATTATGAAATGAAAACAATATACCATGTAAATTAATTCATTTATTAAAATAACAATCGTTTAACATCCTATTATCCAAATACTAACCAATACATCACAGATTTACGTTAGACTTCTAGCAGGAACAATTCCAATCGCCATAGCATGTTCATAATGCTTATCGAACGGCATTGGTTTTATAAACGGATCAACTACGTTGTCATCTGTGTAAACTTTCTTAAGGACAATCTCACGTTCTTGAATTACTTCACAAATGTAGTGATATTTCCTCTGAAAATGTCTGGCTCCCTTCAAAATTCTGAGATCATTGGCCATTGCTATTGCAAGTTCATTGTCACATAACATTTCTATAGGTCTTCTATTCAATGGCATGACACCTCCAAGTCCATCAATAAATTTCCTCATCCAAACGGCTTCTGTTGGGATTAAAAGACTTTATGATAATCTTGAAGTTACTGCTGCTAAGGTTTGTGTTACTACTGCTAGCATAAAGTTAGTGCTATTCATTAACTTTAATGAAAAATATGATAAGTAGTTAGTACAGCTAATGTAACTTAGTACTGCTAGTGTAACTTAGTACTGCTAGTATATGTTAGTACTGCTAGAGTAAAGTTAGTACTGCTGGAGAAGATTGAAGAAAATATTCTAAGTAGTTACTACTGCTTGTACACAATTAATGCTGCTGGTGTATAAGTTACTACTGTCGGTGTTTATAGTCAATGATGCTATTACAAAGTTACAACTCCTGAAAATATTAAGACTGTGATAAGTGTAAAAATACACATAACCGTTTATACCTAAAATAACCCAATTAAACCCAAAACAGACTAAAAATGACAAAAATATACTTGTTTTTGTGTTTTGTGTGTGCAGGTATGGATAAATCAAAAATCACAAGAAAACCGCCAAAAACGGACAAACACGGACACGAGGAACGAAAGAGCACAAGAGAAGCCAACGATTCAAAGCCAAAGCCAAGAAAAGTCAACTCTTAGTCAACAAAAGTCAAAAAACAAAAGGACAAAAACTCCAAAGTTACCAAACAGCCCCTCAAGTTTTCAAAAGTTACAATAATAGTCCCTAAGGCTTAATGGGCCCTAAACCTATAAAAAAACCTACCCGGATCCAAAGCCCATACCCGGCCCAAAATCCTAAA